>VZRU01010751.1:78805-105479 GCA_013398155.1 Pedionomus torquatus
GTGCGTGGTCGGAGGGGGGGGGGGGGTGGGGAAGTAGCAGAAGCATTCATGTGAAATTAAATCAATAATGTACATGATTGCTACTTTTCCTGACACACACGAAATATTGAAGGAGGAGGAAATTTTGACATTTTACCAATTAAACAATATATAAATTAAGGTATAACACTTACAAAACCAACTGTGACTGGAAATCAAAACCAAGAGATAAAAATAGCAACCACGTGTAGAGACAGAAGTCTTTTACTGAAATGGAGAGGTAAGTTGCTGATTTGATTATATTCTCTGGATAGCAACAAGAATTATCTTGCTGAGATAGTGTTGAGGGATAAGATACCATTCCAGACAGCCATTATCAAATGAGCACCATAATCTTTCAAGTACAAAGCCCCACCTACATATATTATAATCCACCAGCAACAGCAAGACTAACAGGCTTTCTTGTCTACAATATCCTTTTGCATCCACAGTCTAAATAAATTACATTGGCTTTTGCTTTCCAAGCTTATCACATTACGAATTCATGTTTAATTTGATGTCCAGTGTCCCCCTGCAGAGTAACACCATCCACAAAAAGCAATACCGTTGAAAAACTGCATGCCAAGAAATACATTTAGTGTTACTCCAAATATTACATCTAAATTTTAGTAAGTTCATCTGAGAGATACCAAAATATTCCACAATGAAAAAGAAACTAGGGATCCTCTGTTTTCACAGGAAATAAGGGACTGTCTTGCAAGCTAAACATGTAAAACTTAGTTTTGCCTTAAGTAAGGAACACAAGGTAGAAGTTCAGAAATATTTGAAAGAAGATCGTATTAAAGAGTATGTATGTATTATCACACATGGGAACATATCTGGAAGAGAAAGTTGAAGAGGGAAAGAACAGGGGAGAATTTAAGTTCCACACTATAACAACTGTTGACTAGGTTACGCACAGGAAATGCAAAAAGAAGAAACACTTTTTACTACTGTTTTTAAAAATATTGCTTTTTATAGTTGCATACATATTATATGCCAGTATGTATTATTTTTATTATAGATCTACATACAAAACATATATATCTAAATGACAGGAGGAAACTACCTCACATTGGTGATCCATTGATGACAAAAATTAATAAAAATACGTATTATGGAGTAATTAATTTGCTATCCCTTTTGTTCACAACCGTGCTGACAGGCTATCAAGTCCCCAACTCCCAGTCTGTATAAAAATAAAAAATTAGAAGATAAGTAACAATTGTTTCAGGCGGGAACATTATATAGGATGAAGGAAACGAGCCACATGACAGCACAGCACCCTAACCAGGAAAGCCCTAAAGGGAAAGTCCTTGGCTGCCAGTGGAGGAAATACCCTGGTGCTCCAGAATTGGAAGGTCAGCATGTAGGAACAGCTCTATCTTTTACACACTCATAAGCAGCAGTGTAACCTTACTGGGAGGAGACCTGCTTTCTTCTAGTCAGCACTCAATTACTAAAGCTACCGTGTTTTCCTTCCACAGGGCTCTTAGCTGTTTGTTAGCATCAGGGTGACTAACATTAACTCAGCTAAAATACAAATCCATCAAGCCTATTCAAGCATCTGCACGAGGTGTGTTATATTAGTAACCTAATTTAACAGTTCTCTGACACATTTGCTCAACTATGTCTCTTAGAACAAATACATAACAGTGGCAGGCCATGGAAACTGCTACACCAGACCCTCTACAATGAAATAGAAACCAAAACGATGCAAAAAGATACTTACTAGTTGGGTATATACACTTGTTTTAGCTTGCTTTCTGCTTCTGCTGCTTTCAATCGTTTCTTTAAAAAGAAAAGAGAAAATAAAAAAGTTAGAATAAAAAGCAAATAAGGATGATTCCTCCCGGGAGTCAAATAATCTACCTGTAAAAACTAGCGCTTATTAAAAATGAAGTTTTTCATTTCACTGTGCAGCTACCACAAAATCCTTTTCCAACAGGAAAGTATCCACTGAAAACAACCATGGGCATCAAATGACTATGTCAGAAGTCAAAGAGATGACAATCTACTACTTATAAAGACAAACTTTTCATTCCTATTCGTTTCAGTACAAAGTCATGGATTGTTACCCTCATAACTCTCTTTTCTTTCCCTGTAGAGGAAGATCTGACATTCCACTTTTTCTATGATAATATTCACCAACTGGACAATAACAGGCATAGTAATATGCATTCTCCACCGTATTTCCTCAACACCTGAAACAATTCAGAGTTTGAAAGAAGACTTTTTGGTTGACATTCCTCACTTTTGAAGACTGGCATAGGAGATTTTCTTTACAAGTTCAAAAGGCCAAGAACTCAACTCAGAACTGATGTAGAATTACTCAATACATTAAATTATGATATGTCATTGCTTCTGACTAAACATCAGCCATGCACACTTACACTTCTTAAAGGTGAGAAGCTCTAGGTATAGAAGGGTAGGCAATTATCCCATTTTGAGATAAAAAGGATCCCAGGCAGATGTACAAGTGTCAGGGGACAGATGGCAAAGACCATTAAGGGGGTAAAAAGGGGAGAAGCTAATCAGACCAAACAACCAGCCTGTAATGAAAAACACCAATGGCAGGAGATATTAAGGAACATAACAGAGATGTGCTTAATGAAAAAACAACACAAGAAATAGACTTTTGGAGCATGAAGATGTATGTTTAGAAGTACACCCCATTTGTTTCTTTACATGTCCCTACTTTATAAAACCATCCATTAACTTCTGTCCACATTTCTGGAGTAAATAGATTAGAAGATCCCTTCAATTGCATATATGGAGTAAATTTCCCCAGAACAGCACTGCTCCATTTTTTTTTCAGCTACAGCTTTGAACTTTTTGACAGCCCACAAGAACAGCCCACAAGAACATAGCAGAGGTAGGCAATTAACATTGGCTTAACATGAGCCAAGAATTCCTTTTATAACTCAAGCCTTTGTACCATTTAAGAAGTAAAAGGGACATTCTGAAGTTTTCTAAAGGCCTCTACTCTAACCCTCCTGCTCAGAGCTGGAACCATGTTCTTCAACATTCATGCTGGTAACACTGTTCTGCATAAAGCCACAATGTTTTCCAGACAAACCAGCAGCTGTTGTAGACAGATTAGCTTAACATTTTCTATGCAACAGCCTCAAGGCACAGTCTAGGGAAATTAATGTAAAGCTAAAGTCAGTATTCTTCATATTCTTCATAGATACAGGAAGCATCAGAAAATGTAATAACAACAAAGAGTGTGTCACTGAGGAACTGGACAAACATCAAAATTCCTTTTACAGGGACATGATGGCACACAGAAACAATAAAGTATAAGTTTCCTGAGAACACAAAGCTTGCTTTCAGAGGGACAGTCTTGAAGCAATGGTTTTCCATTTGACAGTTCCCTGACCAAGCTCTCTAGACTCCTGAAGAACTCCTCTCTTCCCTTTTCCTGTAAACTGAAGTCAACCCATCTTAGAAAACAAAGAATGAGCTTGTCAGACAAGAGAACAAGGACTGGGAAAACAGAAATTCTGAAAGTTATCCTAAGACTACGGATACACCTTCACAAAGCTGCATCCAAAAATGACTTCTTTCTTTCTGCTGATGTAGGCAAGTTTCCCAGATTACTTCTGTTAAATCTCGCTGAGGACAAGGACAGCTGCCTGGAAACTGTCCTTAAGAAAAAGACCTTGTGGAGACAATCCTTTCAATTCTATTGACTTGGAGGAATCAATAATGCGCATTTTGCTGGCAATAAGGGATTGAACTAAAGAGGTTCTCACAAGCTCAAAGTTAAACGTTTTCAAAATACCCTCTTTAAGTCTTTTTATAAAAGAATCTAAAAACAGGCCTCAAAAAAGTGCTGTGACAACAGTTCTCCAACAGCATCAGAAGCCCCTCCTGCCTTCCAGAGAGACACTACCCAACAAAAAGTTGTCCTTAAACAAAATGCATGCTTTTCAGGTCCATTTCAGCTCATGAACTGAAGGTTGTTCCATTCATCCTGAACTGAAAAACAGGTTTTCTTTCCCAGGCTCTCACTACCACAGGCAGTTATATCAGTAGACGAACTGTCACAGAGCTCATACTCTCTCTCCAGGAATTACAAGGAAGTCCAACACTGGATACTGATAAACAGCTTAAAATACTGCTTGATGAACTTTGCACAAGAAGTGTATTTCCTTGAGACCTAAGAAGGAAATTCAGGGAAGTTCCACTGGTAAAGAACTTTTTTTTTTTTTTTTTTTTTTTTTTTTAATTTCCACTAGATTTCTAGATCACAGGGAGGAAAAAAGCAGCCATTTTCTTGACAAAAGCTCCTAAGGGGACTACCTAGAGTCATTATGTTATGACAGTTTTGGAAATCTATGAATGGAGAAAGCTTCATGCAAGCACAAAGCATTTCCATCAGCTGAAACATTCTACTATCCACATCTCCTACCATCCCTCCTACAGGCGCCTGGGGATCAGCACAGAGCATGACGTACAGCACACATACACCTTTATTACAAGTAGCATACGAGGGAAACTGAAGGTTTTCAGAAGGAACCACAATGTGCAGGATAAGAAGAGGTTAGTTGTGCACTAAGTACTTGCAGCTGTGGACAATCAATAGACCAGGTAAGACTTTCCTACTTTCTGAAAGTGACTGATATCAGAAGGTACAAAAGAAAGGTGCATGAAATGTAGTCATGCACTACTTCAGAATAATCCCTTTGCAGAGAAAGTGCTTTGCTAGGTCCTTTGCCAGTTATTAATTGATTTGTACCCAAAGCATATTTATGTTATAAATTCTTAATGTTGTCTGATGCAGTTACGAATGTCCTCAACTACAGAACAAACCCTGAACATTTGTAACTTTTTCTAGTAGTTTGGTCTAAATGAAACCTTTTGTCTTGGAGTTATTTATATATGCATATCTTAAGTATATCCTCTTATTTACCTCACCATATTTTCCCCATCTATAAAAGGAAGATGTTATCAACTTCTCTATCCCACAGGGACCAAGGGATTAAACTACTAAGTACTGTACATTCGAGTTGGCGCAAGAACCTGTCCTTTATATATCCTCACTCTACATCTGACACTTTTCACTCTACACATTGAGCCTGAAAGTTTTTTAATTGTGACATATCAGAGCAAACATTTGTAGTTATCTTCTAATGACAGAACATTTATAAAGAAGAAATACCAGAAGAAATCGGTAACTGAAGAGTCGAGTTGGCAGACAGCATGGGGATGCCTCAAACATCCTCAGATATTAAGCCTTTATTATTTGATGATAGGGAAGACAGTATCGGGGTCTCATTTTCTGGATTTAGAGAACTTTCACACTGTTCATTCTTTTTCAAAACTCTGAACATAGCAGTGCTGCTGGGAGGCAGAGGAGAGATGGAATAGAAAAGGTAATGAGTCCACAGTGTGTTTGGGAGAAGCATTTCCAGCTGTTTGTTCTCCAGCAACATACCTCACCACTGATGTGTGGTACCTATGGTCTCTGTCACTTGCTTGCCAAAACTGCCATAGTTCCACATTACTGCAGGCTTAACAGGAGGTGTTTTGGAATAAAGTGTCCTATGTATGCAGGAAAACATTTATTTAACATTATTTCCACTGTGCTAGCAGACAGTACTTTATGAAGTCTAGTACTCCAAGATGTCACTCTCGTCTCTTGGCTAGGTACAAAGAAGCTTTGCTTTCCTTAATAAAGATATTTTCTGTATACATCAAGATTTACCCAGAGCTCCCTCCTTTAAGGTCCCTACCTCATGTATCCACATATAATGGCACTTCCATTTTCTGTGCTATCTTCTCAACACTTTATGTACCTTAAAATTGTTTTTCTCTTTCTCCCACACTTTTCTAATGGCACTTCCCCATAACAAATAGAGCAGCAGAAATTCATAACATTTCATCTTCTTCTTGAAGCTACATGCTCCCCAAGCACAAATAAAAATAGAAAAAATAAATTAAAGCCATCAGCTTTCAGAAAGCACATGACTAATTCAGTCATCTGCTATTGCCACATTCTAGGCTCTTCACCACTGCATTTTAACAGTTGAACAGTGCTATGTTTTAAACTTTTCAGGACTTCCCCTTATGATAAGCNGAATTCACAACTATGTCAGAGCTCAGCCTTTATTTTGAATGAAAATGTAGGCTTGCCCAAACATTACATCAACTCTTGAAGATGGGGGAAGCCACTCAACAGCAGCTACTCAGTGGATGCCATTTCAAACCTTTCTGAAACAAAAATATATGCTCTTGTGAATTGACATAGGAAATCTGTCTCAAGAAAATGATATTTCAGAGGAGACACAGAATATTGAATTTGGAATGCATCTCCCTCTTTTTCTTCAGGACAACTCTGAATGGGTGTTTTTGACAGGAAAACTCTTCGGATCACTTTGGACAGACGTTCAGGAGCCCACATCAGACCACAAATTCTGCATTGACATTGCAGCAGAATTACTCCTTCTAGCAGTTCTGCTCTTGGAGGGTGAGTTCAAGTTTTTTCTCTTGAAAGGGTTGACCTCCTAAATTGCACTGGTAACCTTCAAAAGCACGGTATAGCTGAAGCCAAATGAAAATAACTGGATAAAGAGATCCAAGTGCGTGTTCCAAAACAAGTCAATTTACATGTATCTTAAACACAGTAACCTTCTTGCAGGACAAGAAAGTGCTGTACTAAGCCTTTCAATCTTAGGTGTACCAACCATAAGTAGATCTTAGTGCTCAGTTGTGAGAAAAGGTTTTCAGTTGAAGTGAACTCAAAATTTAGCTTCCTCAATGACAAAAAACAGATGGGATTGTGCTTCAGGATTATGAGAGCGCTTTCTCATTCCAAGAAAATCTCAAGTGAAATACAGAAGGATGTAAACCGTTCCCAACTAACTGGTTTTCATCAAAGCAGGCAATTAGCTAATGACAAAAACCTTCATTATTATATTGTAAATCACAGAAAAAGCCTGTTTAAAACAACTACTTTAAGTTAATTCAGACAGAGATTCTACAAGAATGAGGAGGTAATCAATATGTTTTTTAAAGACAGTAGCATACAGTCTTGGAATACAATTTAATCATTCCCCTTAGAAGGGAGGAAACAACTTCAGATACACCCTTTTGATATCCTTGCTTAGTACATTTTCAACATCTTAAGTACAAAAATGCTGTTAGCCCCAGAACCATTTTGTGGTAGTTAACTAAGGAAAGAATCCACACAGACAAAACACTATGAAGAAACAGACTGAAAAAATGGTGAGGGACATGCTTTGCCAAAGACTCTGCATGCATCAAGTAAAATATAAATGCAATACATCATTATTTCAACTACAACTTCCTATGCTTTCTTTGTGGTTATATATAGGTAGCTCTCTCAGTTTTTTTATAAATGTTTAATAGTATTATTTGCTTGTACGAGCTGTGAATTTGAGATGAGATCTTCAGCTAAGTTCAGCCTTAATTGATGTGGTATGTCTCTATTGGAATTTCTACCTGCTCGGCTTGTACTTACACTGTCTCAAAAGTGCAGAGCCTCTAATTGGAAGTTTTCCCTAAATCCCACTCCCTAGTATATTGCTGGGGAGCACATGCGAGGTTACAGTATAACCATGGTAGAAAACCCACTGCATAGGAATATAGCAAAACAGTACGAGAAACTGTAGTTTGTCAGGGGTTTTAATTGCTGCAAGAACAAATAATCCAAGTCTTTCACACAACTATTCCCTATGCAATTTTCTCTAGGTAATAAGAAAGTATTAAAAAAATTGGAAAAAACAGAAGAATTTAGCCAGCTCCTAACCAAGGCACAGTTTCTCCAGTTGTTTCTTTCCGATCACATAGGCCTGGGACACCATTCTGATCTGTCTCCTGTGGTTTACAACACTGAACACCAATGAAACTGTTCCCCTACCACTTACTCCCCACCATCACTGTTATATACCTCAAAGTGAGCAGAAACAGAACTACACTGTTGCAAATGTATTGTGGGCTCTCTCAGCAGTGTAGAGACAGTTTTTGGTTTTATCTTTCCAAAGAATTCCTATCATCATTTGCTGTTCTGACTGAATGGGTGACATTTTCATGCAGTCTAAGATTGTAGTTTTCCCTGACTGATAAAGTAACTTTCCTCACTTTTTCTGATACCTACCACATTGATAGATGGCTTTTTATCACTAAAAGAAGTGAGGTGAGATAAAAGATTCCTCTTGGTGCCAACACTGATCACAGTACAGGCTGAATACACTTGGCTATCATATCCTGAACAGCTGCAGTCAGACAGTACAGCAGCACTTACTAAATCAACAATACACAGAGTCCAAGGGGGAAGGAAAGACCACAAACGCGTTTCTCCAGCACCACTTTTCCCCCCACCATGCCAGCTTCCATCACCATTACGCTTTCTGGCCATTCATTTCCATATCAGAAAGAAAAATTTCAATCAAAGAATGACCTTGGGTAAACACTGGAATGAGGATGCAGTTACTATTTGCATTGATTCTGTATTAATTTTTTTTTAAAGAGTTTTAATTTAAATACTGTTCTGATCAGAAAGAAAATGGTAAAGAAAAAAAAAAATCCACATGACAGACCAAAGCATCCAAATATAGCACATGCCAAATATTGGTAAGTGCCTCAGGCATTTAGTCTTTATCCCAGGCTGAATTTCCAATGAAGCAAGTTACAGCAGGACTTTTTTATAACTCCACTTTTTCTTACACTTCAAATAAATGCCTAAACATAGTACTGATAATTATAATGAAAAACCCATTATATATTTCTCCTTTCTTTTAATTAATTCTTCCATTAAATATTAAAAGCAGTTTTCAGCAACTGATATTCTGCAACATTTTGCATGCTGCTTGCACTGTGTTTTCTTTATTTAAGGGACCAAGCAGCCCTCATATTTAAACAAGTAGAGATAAAAATGATTGTAAACATTCATCAAAGTTGATCCTCAAGTATAACAAGTCTGGGAATTTGAGCCATCAATGCTTCCCAGACAAACACTTTACCCCCAGCGCTTAAATGAGGGAATCTCCACACATCTGCAATCGAAGTCATGGGCAGGTAGTGAACTAGCACAAGTGTCTGTTGTACAGCAACTGCCCAACCCCCCATAAAAAGATCAAAAACTGAAGTTAATGCCAACCTTAAACTTTACGAGCAGAAATTAACTGTGTTCCCTTCCTCAAACTGCCCAATACCTAAACAGACATTTGAAAGCTCTAAACAAATAAAGTAGTAGCAAACATGAAAGGAAAGCACAAATGGCAACGCTATATGTTATTTATCTATGGAACAGCTGATGAGTTTACAAACCAGAAACTGTTCAGTGCTTCAGATCATTATAGAACCCACCTATTGGAAAGGCTGAACCCTCTGAGAGAGAATAAAGGAACAATGCTTGGTTTCAAAGGCAAGAAAAACACCTTCTGTTAGAATGAAAGAAGTGATTCTGACGCTCTTACCTGCTGAACGTATCTGTCTGTAGTTTTCCACATATAGTAATATTCTATTATGCTTGTTAAGGACTTCCATGGGAGCTAGGGACATAAAGGAAAAGCAGCAGTCATTGCAGTGAGGTGGCACACAGCCTCACTGAAATTCACAGGATTTGAGAGACACTTTATAGCAAAGTCTTGCAAATACTAACCCTCCTAACAAAAAAAGACAGTCAGTGTTCTGAACCTCCTAAGGGCATTAGATGCACATGGAACTCATGTCAAATTAAATGTCCCTTCAAAAAAATAGTATCTGCTTCAGCATAGAAGTAGAGCAGGTTACAGGTAAATCTTCATGCTGCATTGGCTGGCCAGTAAACCATCCAAAGGAGGCACAATGTAAATGGAGTCCACTGGCTTAGACTCCCTCTGCTTGAGTAAAGACTTGAGCAAGAGTCACAGCTACAGTATCACAGTTCTGATTTAAATGGAGCTGGCCCATTTTAAAAAAAGACACACACACAAAAAACACAATCCCAAGTAATAACTACTAACAGAATTGTGCCCTGCCAGCTCTGTTCTCTGCATGAGAACCATGAGGATTTCAGCAGGATGACAGAGTGTTGTGCTGTTTCCAAGTCCCCCCCTCAAAGATCAGAGCAGGGGACAAGCAACACTGAAACTACTTGTTTTGTTCCAGATGACCTGAACAGCGATACAGTGATACTTGGCTCCCCTTACAGTGCTCCATTCAGTCTGCACACTGAGCACCTAGGGTGGAGCTTTGGCCAAACTACAGGACACTTCCCTTGGATGCCCAAGATTCCTATTTAAAACTCTCAAAGGGCCCTTTCTGAAACAGCATTATAAAAGTGACTAAATTTTCACGTTCCAGAAGGCCCAGTACTTATTCTCTTTCACACACAAATTAATCTTACAGCAACTAGGCTGTCACAACACTTTCCAAAATCCTCCCTCAGCTGTAGTGGAACAGATGATTTTAAATTAACGTCTCTGAAGAAAAAGCTATCATCTGTGATTTGAAATTCTGACTGTACAACAGGCTCTTATCAGTACGAGGTCTGCCTTTCCCCAATTTACAGCAAGGCATGTGCTCCAGTTCAAAGCCCTGTTCTTTAACATGAAGAAAAACAACACGCTTCAGACAAGCTGTAAACCAGCTCTGTCACTGATCAGAACTGATCACTATGTGGGTCCCCATTTTGCATACTTACAAAATCTTGCTGAATGTCAGTGAAATCTTTTCCATATTTTTCTAGTGCTTCCTCAAAGAGGTTTGCCTCTGAAGCAGACCACTCCTCCATCTCATCTCTGCACAGAACTGGCCCACCTTGTGGCACAAGCGCAGAGATTGCCTTGGAAATGTCATAGACATTTTTGTGCAAAGTGTCCATAGCATGGAACTATATGGGTGTAAAAGAGAACAATAAAGAAGTAAGGACAAGCATCTAGGGGGGAAAAAATGCTTAACAGTGAAACAGCAATAAACAAAAAGTCCGCACCAAGATTTGAGGGTGTACCTAACACAAAGTCAGTAAAAACATGTTCCAATCTCATGCTCTGTGTAATTGTCAGCATACAAGTCTAATGTTCACTAACAATAATAGGGGTTGTGGAACATAAGCCCTCATGTACCATTAATTTCTAGCTAGCTACTCACCACTGCTGTAGCACTACTATAAAGAAACTGCAGAGGACAGAGATGCACTAACCCCAGAAATGAGCAGTACCATCCACAAACAGGGAATGAAGATAGAGGTTTGAGGGCCTATTTTCTAATAAATCAAGCCATGCACTTTCTTTGTCAAATAATTCACAAAAATTCCACATAAGAAAAATATTTAAGAACAGTAACATGTGCAGTCTCCTCACAGGTGAGAAATCCCAGAAAAGATTCAAGGCAAGTCACACAGCCATAGCTGAGTAGGATTAAAGAATTACTCCCAAGAGCAATTACTCCTCAGAAAGCTGAGCTACAACAGTCTACAACTTGTGATTTACAAGGGCTGAGAACATGTTGCAAGGGAGGAACTGGTATTAGTAAATGAAAACCTGGCTTTACTTCCCGACTTCTGAAGTTTTAATCAGGTTGTTATTTGCCTTTCATCATACCAGCTTGTGCACATGCATAGTTAATCTACAGAGTTCTATCCTAGAGTTTGTTCTATACATGATTTTGTGTTATTCCAGTTATGAGGTGAGGCTTTGGTAACCCTTCTCTGGAGACTTCATCAATTTTATTCAGATTTCCATTACATTTTCTCTAGCATAGAAGTTCAAGTTTTCCCTTCCCTCTATCTGCTCAGAATCATTTATGACTACAAAATCTTAACAATGTCACCACTCCTTGGGTACTCTAAAATGGAGCTCACCAAAGAGAAGAACTGGATCAACTGAAATTTCTTATCCGACTACAAGTTCTTCCCCCAGACAATCTTGCCTGAGGATGCCACTGACAAGTCTGGTGTTGGGGAATTGGAGGGGATTCTGGCATTATAACATTGCAGACAGTCAGATAATCATTTGCATTCTTCTCAAGACAGCTACTGGGGCCATGCAAGATATGAACTATGAAGCATGTCATCAAAACATTTTAATAAAAAAACCCGAAGAAAATATGTCATAGTATTATCCATGATAGATCACAGAATACACAAGGCAAGAAAAAGGTGCTTCATATGTAAATAAAGGGTTCCTTTACAAAGACAGAATCTGCTTCACAGCAGGCCACAGTTACAATCCATCTGCCCTTCTCTCTGTCAACTGTTATTGCTGAAGTGAATATTTTGTATCTCTCAAAAACTTAAGGTTCTCTTAAAAATCTTACCAGTGTGATGTCCCTGGAGGCTGCTGCAGCACTCATGTGCAAACTTGGCTGTCTGACAGAACTACTGCAATCTAATGCTCGGGCAAACGTACCAACAGACCTGGAAGAAATTAAACACAGCATTAGCTTTGCATGCAAAACAATCACAAATATAAACACCCAACCAACACTTTTGAGATCAGCAAACTCCATTTCTCAGTAGCAACATTACATGGTTTGGTGCTAGTTCAGAGCCAGAAACCATTCTCTTTAGATGTGGTTTGTTATTCTGAACACTGTTTTACACATTCTTTACTTGGTTCATATAACCAAAGAGGCTTAGGTGTTGGAGGGGAAAGACTCTAGGATCACAATCAGGGAGTTCTGAACTCCTCTCTTACCCCTTATCTACCAACAGACTTACGCTTTAACAGAAACTGAGCACAAGCAAGCTTGGTGAACGGCAAAAGTATCCTCCACAGCTGCAAGAGCAGTGCTGCATTGTCCAAAAGTAGAGAGGCAGATGCCAAGATCAGACAGAAAAAAAATGCAGTAATGCAAACATTTTTTCAGTAAAGTTAAAAACACTCTTTATTTTACAACTTAATACTATACAATACGTATATATTATATAGCCTGCATAAGAATGCAGCAACTCATGAGTACTTCCCAATGCCAGCCATTCCTCATTTTATCCCTACAGAAATTAGTTGGAAAAACCTTTAACAGGATCGTTAGTTCCAAAAATTCCTACTCTCCTTGCTGCTTGCTACACCACATGGGTGAAACACTAGTGCTCCTGCACAGTGATCTGGAGTTGAACTCCTCTGAGCAACAACAAAAAAAGGGGGATGTTTCTTTTTTTATTCCTCTCAGATCATTTCCCCAAACTAGTTGAGAACACACAGGAACAAACTAGTGCCAAGCAGTGCAGGAGTAGGAAAAGCAAATGCTTAAAAGCAATAGTCATCATCAAAATACCTAATTTTGGCCAAAATCCAAAACAGCCTCCCCCACCCAAGTTTGTGGAGATTCACACTTCGCCCCTTCCCCAGCCTCCCAGTCACTATACCCATCCCTGCTTCACAACTCCCCCGTCCCCAGCTTTAGCTGAACTGATACTTTTTGTGTGTGTGTGGCATCTAATTATAAAATAGATCACTTTGCTGATTCCGGACAGAAGCTGTTTTCATACTGATCTTTACAGTGGTTCTTGTTACAGCACACACCTTCAAGTGGCTGTATCAGCAAACCCAGTGGGCAGCACTGAACAGCCAGAAAATACTACTGAAAATAGTTCCGCCACCAAAAACCTACGCGAGATGAACAGCCCTACAGTTGTTCAAAATCAACCCATGTGAAAACCCCCATTCACTAAGGCACTTCTATCCTCCTGCTTCCTACTGGGTCTTCCTGACACCAACACCAGAGCACTGCTTGTTCAAATGGCAATTTGAGCAATCCTGCTGAAAACTAACCCAGAGAACAAAACTTAGCTTTTTTGGGGTATCTTGTACTTCACTTGATTGGAAGCAACTGTGAAACGGCAGCCTTGTCAAGAAGGCTTCCTTCAGAAGCAGGAAAGCCCTTTGCTGGAGGTATCAGAGCTCTCCATCAATCCTTCATCACAGGTGATTATCTTCTCCCCACTTTCATCCATCTCCCTACGTCCA
This sequence comes from Pedionomus torquatus, assembly GCA_013398155.1. Lineage (NCBI taxonomy): Eukaryota > Metazoa > Chordata > Aves > Charadriiformes > Pedionomidae > Pedionomus > Pedionomus torquatus. The sequence continues at coordinate 92,743 of VZRU01010751.1, forward strand.
TCTGATCAATTAGAATTAATGTGTTGCACAGAAATAATTTACTTCAGCCTGTTTGACTTTACTGTTGGCACCAGCCAAGGGAAATTGCAATATATCGTGTAAGCACTCAGTGGAACTTCCAAAAGCCTAAATTTTAAGGTGATTCTTTACTGTAGCCAGAACACTATTAAGTTTATGAATCTTAAAGTCTATACAACAAAAAACACATGTTGAACCAATGCCAAAAATGTATCAATGGATTTTGAACTGTGAGATTTTCTTCAATCTGGACTGCAGTTAACATTTTTAACCAAAGTAGTTTCACTCTTGGGTCCCTGTTACTGGACTCACAGACAAGGCACAAGAAGTCATACAAAGGTTTTCGGTGCGGCAATTCATATTTTTTTTATATTTTGGCCAAAGTTCATAATAACGACAAGTTTTATCTTCAAAGGACATAGAAAAATCAATTTGGGTGTTTATTTCTGAGTATACATGCTTCCCATCTTGAGTACTTAAAACCATCACATTTTCACCATTTTCCTCAGTTCCTTTCCCCCTCCCTCTCCCCTGAGCTTGAATCATTCACCATATTGAATAATGTTTGACAAATGCACTCTCACTACATCATTCAAGAGCTTTAATTTAGAACTGCAGGGCCCTGTCCATGCAGATTCTTGCACACAAGCCTTAGCATTGCTTCTCAGGGGAGCATCTCATGAACTCACCCCACAATGTGCACAGCAGTGCCGCACGCAGGAAAGTTCAAGAGGAAACTCAAAGCATGATCGCTCAAGAGGGAGAAAAAACCCAAACGCATCAAGAACCGAAAGGCTGACAGAACCAAGGCCCAATTCAACAGAGTATACAAAACAGGCATAATTCAGGTTTCCTGAGCTAAAGCCCGCAGCTGAAGCAGGCAGCCCTGCAAGTCAAAGTCCACATCTACCAGACACCACAGCCAATGAGCTGAACTCTCAAGACCGGCAAACTAGATGCTACCTGCAGCTTGTAACTTCACACACACCTTTCCTAACCATGTCCAATGATAACTTGCCCCACTAACCAAAACATCAAAAAGTCCAACTATCCATCTACTCACACCACCTTCCTGCTACATAATCCTACAAACTTACCTGAAAAACACAGAGACTTTGAATAGTATTACCTTATTTATTTCTTTTCCAATTATTCAGTCATCAGTAGCTATGAGAGCCCAAAATTTAGTGTGGGCTTCTGGACATCCAAACACATACCAGTGAAAAAGTTCAAGAACATTTTAAAAAGCAAAAGCTGATTAACAAAGATTGCTTTTGGCTTAAAAAAAGCACACATATTTCACCATCTGTACAGATGAGGCTTTGAGCAACGTGGTCTAGTGGAAGGTCTCCCTGACATGGCAAGAGGGTTGGACCATGATTGTCTTTAAGGTCCCTTCCAACCTAAACCATTCTATGATTTGTAGTGTTTTACTTGGTTATGCCTACCTTAGGCATAACAGTGTCAGGGTTGGAAAGGACCTCTGAGATCACAGAGTCCAACCATTCAACACACACACAAAAAACCCCTATAACCTCAGCCACTAGAACATGCCCTGAAGTGCCTCATCTACATGTTTCTTAAATACCTCCAGGGATTGTGACTCAACCACTTCCCTGGGCACGCAGTGTCTGACCACTCTTTCAGTAATGTAATTCTTCCTAATATCTAATCTAAACCTCCCGTGCCACAACTTCAGACCATTTCTTCTAGTCCTGTCATTACTCACTTGGGAGTAGAGGCCAACACCCACTTCTCTACAAACTCCTTTCAGGTAGCTGTAGAGGGTGATGAGGTCTCCCCTCAGCCTTCTCTCCTCCCAACTAAACATGCCCAGTTCCCTCAACCTCTCCTTGTATGACTTGTTCTCTACCAGCTTGGTAGCTCTCCTCTGGACACGGTCCAGCACTTCAATGTCCTTCTTGTAGTGAGGGGCCCAGAACCGAACACAGTACTCGAGGTGAGGCCTCACCCGTGCAAGTACAGAGGCACCATCACTCCCCTACTGCTGACGGCCACGCTATTCCTGACATGAGCAAGGATGCTGTTGGCCTTCTAGGCCACTTGGGCACACTGCTGGCTCATGTTAAGCGGGCTGTTTACCAGCACCCCCAGGTCCTTTTCTGCTGGGCAGCTTTGCAGCCACTCTTCCCAAAGCCTGTAGTGCTGCTTGGGGTTGTTGTGACCAAAATGCAGGACCCAGCACTTGGCCTTATTGAACATCGTACAGTTGGCCTTGGCTCATCAATCTAACCCATCCAGGTCCCCCTGTAGAGCCTTCCTACCCTCAAGCAGATCACCACTCCCACCTAGTTTGGTGTCATCTACAAACTTACTGAGGGTACACTGGATCCCCTCATTGATAAAGATATTTTATTAAATAAAGACAGGACAGGAGAGGTTTTACATGCCATTTACTTTTCTTCTAAGAAAGTGACTAACTTTCTTAGAAATCTGAGTAACTGTTCCCAAACTCATGCAGTTCCCAAGAATCCATGTAAAATATCCATCATTGCAAAATGAAGCAAGTGAATCAAACAAACCAACCCAGCATTCATACTAGTAAAGCAAAGAGAACGTACAAATTGCTTGGAAGCGTTATTGACATTAACTTATTTAAAGAAGAGGTAAAATGTTCTTACCGTGCTACCACCAGGAACTGGTCTATCTGCTTGTCTACTAGTGGGTTAAAGGCTTCCCAAACTTTTGTTTCAAGTTTTGACTGATCTCTTCCATCATCCTCACCTAGTTGAAAAACAAATTAGAAATGTTTGGTATGGCTGTCTGAAAATAAAATTACTTTCTAGATTTTTTTATCTCACTAGCTTACTGCTAACCCACGACAGTTACTCTGCCTAACAGGCCAGTGTGAAAATTTCAGGCATTCATTTTTTTGCAACAATTTCAGCTTGACAGACACAGCAACACAGCTCCTCTGAATCTAGCAGTAAAGCTTTGAAGAATGGGTTTTAAAGGACACAAGTAATGGGAAACGGAGTACATCCCTCTCCGGTCCCTTTTCCCAGCATTTCTCTTTCCCCTTGTGCAGCAGTTCCTGGAAAACAGACAATTCCAGCTGCTCTGAGCAGGCAAACAGTAGCTGGTTCAACTTGCATTGGCTTCTTTCTAAGAGCAAAATCATGGCATCAGACTCTCTTGCTTATATTTTCTTGACTCTACACAAACTAAAATACTCTGGAAAAATACAGGAGCTACTAAGTCTTTTTCTTTTTCTGCTCCCTTCAAAACATCTGGAGATTATCCTTCTCTGAAGCCCTGTGTTGGCCTGCTGAGGGAAGAGAATGCCTTTTAAATTAGTTCATCCTTGCCTAGGAGGCTTGCCCAGCCTGCTGAATAAATACCAGTTTTATAGACAAATTAAACAAAAGTCCTGACCAACTTGTTTCTCTGTTCTAACATTAAGCTAACACTATCAGCAAAGCTCCTAATCAAAGACAGAAATGACTTGTTGCTTTCACATCTCTGCCCATACAGTCTGGAGAAGGTCCTTTCAACTTAGTCAGCTCCTACTCTTAGGAGGAATGTACTGACACACCTTTGCTCAGACATTACATGGATCTCAGAAAGGAGCAATTAGATGGAAATACTCCCCATCCCTCTCATTTTTTCCACCCACTTCTGGATTTGTGTAGTAGTGCAAAGACAAACCTAAAATTAGTTACTACTTGGTAACCAGTAGAAGTTACTGCTACTACACCCTTTTCCTTGGTTGGGCCAAGGTCCCTGTGGTCCTACAGCTGAGATCTCACAACATGTTCAGGCCAGCAAATTCTTCCTCCTCTCTGCTCTGCAGGTGAGAGGTCTAGGCTGGCAGCCAACACTGCTGATGGGGAGTGGGCTCCAAGGAAAGGGCACCCAGCAATAATGGGCAAATTGATGAGGGGAGACAGCATTTAATTGGCAGTAATATGGGAGGGGCTCTTATAGGGAAGTGAGGCTTGATAAAAAACACAAAAGGCTTTACAGAACCCAATGGAAATTTGTGCTTCCAATGGAAATTCTCAAGTCTCTTAATAAAAACAGTGCAAGCTCTGAGAGAGCCAATTAATTCAATTTGTTTCAACAAGTTTTATAATTTGGACAAATGCCCACCTAAAGACTGGTTTGAGACATAACTAATTGCATTCAGCAGGCAACAGCTTCAGTCACTAATAAACCGGGCCATCGTACGCATGACCTGGCAGTGGAAACCTCCACCTACCACACCTATGTAGGGTGCACACATAGAAGTAGCTAGATTCAGCATAGCCTCTTGACAGTTTCAATAAATTAAGGAAATTACCCTCTTTTAATAAGTCTGTTATATCTGCCTGGTATCTGTTTCCGACACGAATCTCTCCTTTATCAGCGAGTAGGGTCTTTTGTTGAGGATCATATACTAGCGAATAAAAGAAGAAATCCTAAAAATAGAACAAGAGCAAAAAAGTAAACAGTATTATTAGCTTTTACTTTCAGCTTTGTGTATGTACTAGCAAGCTTTTACATTTTTGCTAAATACAGATTTTAAAATTGAGTGAACAAACAATATATGAACCACCAGTTTTAAACATCTATGATAAACACTACCACTTTGTTCCGAACTGTAAGGGTAACAGGTCTCCTCAAAAGCATCCATTCCCTGAACATACACTCTTTGCACTTGAAGTAAGCACAGCTCCTCTTGCAGAAACAGGGTTCAGAAGAGCCAGGAGATAATTCTTAGTAATATCAGCTGTTTTGGAACACAAATTTGCACTTTCACATATACTAAACTAACAGTGAGTAGATGCTAGTGACTTATCCACACAATAACATTGCTACAAACTAAAGCATAATTTCAGAGCATTACAGCTACACCAACAGAACATCCAAGACAAAGACCCAGACAACTTCTGTGGCCTCTGTTGAATTTGCTCCAGGATGTCAATGCTTGTCTCATGCTGGGGCACCCAAAACTGGACACAACATTCCAGAAGCAGCGTTGCAAGTGATGAAGAGAGGTGATGAATCCCTTCCCTCTACTGCTCGTTACACTTCTGCTAATCTAGACCAGGATGTGGTTGGCTTTCCTTGTCACAGGGATACACTGCTGACCAACTTCTCATCCATCACCATCTAAGCTTAAATCCTCACGTTTCCTTCTGATTGTGACTGGGAAAGGGAATGCAGATTTGGCAGCACGAGTAATTAGCCACACGTGGCATTACATTAATTTGCCGCTTTTGTTCAACTAGACGAGAAAAAGACTGAAAAAGCTGCTTGGCTTCTGTCACATGAGTGTGTAAAATTAAAGCAAGAAATCATACGAGAATGAGAATGCTTGCCAGGGTGCAGAAAGAAAACAGCCAAAATTTTAACTGCTTAAAACTGCACGATACATGTAATTGACCTTTCTCCATGGATAAGTATCTGGCTACAGCTATTGACTGTCAAATAGGAGACTAGCAATGCTCCCTCATAGTGTCGGATACTGCGCAGGAAGAGAGCTCTGGTATGATGTGAAATAACACACCTTTTGTAACCCCCATCCACAGCAACACCATCATCAAGAGAGAGAAGAGTTTCTGACCAGAAACACAAGATGTGACATTTTTCACTTCTCGGGTTTCCGGTTCATTTTCCCTTTCCCCATATCTCTGTGTCAACAGCAGGCACCCTGCTTAAATACATCTCATTTCATCTCACCTCATTTTCCCTTTCCCTACATTTGTATATGTCAACAGCATGCAACAAAAATTAGGACAAAACCAGCATTCAGTTTCAAGCCCTATTTATCTTCAGGAAGAGGTGGCAAGGAAAAAAAAGGGTTCCCTAATCTGTTGTACAAAGCCAAAAAAAAGGAAGAATCACTGTGAGTTTCTCCAGTAACATGAAAAAAATTCTGAGTTAGGGCTTCAAGGTACATGTAGTAGTTCTGCTCCCCAGCCCTGTGCATTACACACATTAATCTAAGATTAATCCAAGAGAGGTAAGTTTTCCCATGTTTTCTTTAGATGTATAATGCATCCAACATCCAATTACAGAAGTTAAGAGTGTTAAACATGGTAGATCTATATTTGCTGTTCCAATTTTAATAAAAATTAGCATTTTTTTCTGGGAAGAAATTAACATCTATAGAAGGGAGGAAAAAACCTAGGGAAAACCAAGCAAGTTGGCCAAGCCGGCTTTGCTATCCAAGAAAGCTACTGCACAAAAAAGGTACCACCTAGGCAGCACAGCACAACAAACAACAATGGAACGCACACCGATCTCCTCCAGCAGAAAAACATGCCATTTCCCCACTGTGAAAGCATGAACTCCAAGGGCAGGAACAATCACATTATGTCATGATAACAGGATAAAAGTCATAGCTAGCACTTGGCAAAATGACGTTCTAACATCCAGCCAAGTTAACTGGAAGGGTTGTCTGTGGCTGGGTTTGGGGTGGGGGAATTTGGTTGCATCCTAAATGAATGACATTTTTGACAGAATTGATTCCTGCTCCTACAGGCACCAGGGTCAATTTACATCAACCTAGTGAAAGAAGGGAGTTTCAGAGTAGATGAAAACTCATAGATGAAAACTCATTTATATTATAACTGTGTAAAAAAATCTGGGTCTCTTGCTTCCTGACGTATAGAAAGTTTGAGACATTACAGTATTTTGAGCATGTATTGTTGCATAAATAAAATGTAGGAAAAGTTTTTGTCTCGCAAGCTCCCATGTTATAAATTAGTGTTTTATTTGTTGCAGCTCCAAAATACCTAACCGTAGGACAGAACCTTAATGCTTTTCAGGCACATTGCCCAGCAAATATACAAAACAAACACTGTAGCTTAAGAACACAGTGGGCCCCAAGGAAGGCCAATTCTACAGGCAATTTCTTAACAGTCTTTCTTGGCCATGAGAAGTCATTCATTGTGGAGTGGTTTTCTCCCATGGTATTCTACTTTAAATGTCCTGTTGCTTCTCTTTTATTGGTTATCACTATGAACTTTCTCTCAGTCTCAGGTAGAGATACCTTTTTATATCTTGTCAACTTTTGTCTTGAATCAAGCAGATTCAAGGAAAGAATTAAAAGCCTCTGGGCTATTCTTCCCAACTTGATCCTCCTCAACAGAGAAAAGATGAAAGCTTAGGGGACTCAAGTACGAATACAAGAGAGACTATAATCCCTGGAATTAATGCAATAGTGCTGTGATCTTCCCCCATAGAAGCATGATGTTCAGTTTATACAAACTGAATGGGATTTCTGAAAACAGTAATAAACAATAAATTCAGTGCCAATGCAAACTACAGTCTAAGTAATAAAACAGATCCTTTTATACTCTTAAGTGTGTGTGTTCTTGATCACCACTACACGGTAAGAACAATTCTTCAGAAGAGTTTCACAAGAGTGATATCCATGACAAAACAACATGGCTCTTCAAAATCCTCCATGCTTATTTCAGTTGTCAAAACTGTATGCTGAGTTTGCAGCAGTGAAGAATAAGGGTTTTCTCTTTTAATTTCAGATCACAGAAATCAACCAACATGTTTGGAAAAATTGAAATGACCGCCAAGAGTCAAAATTAAACCATGACTTTCTACTTCTCTGAAGTGTTATACAGATACATATGCTCAGAGCTTCTCTTCCCAAGCCCCTAAGCTACCAAGAGTTATATAGCCATAGTTATACAGTTACCCATATAACTAAGAACCAAAGCCACTAAGAAAGTGCAGAAGAACTGGAAAAAGAAAACAGGCTCAAAGTGAAAGTACAGTACAGAAACAGCAGTGAGGTCATTAGAGCCTGCAAATTTAGTTTCATGAAGTCAGTTGAGGTGAAGGGGTGGGGAGGGAACATATTTTAACTATACAGCATTTTATTTTTAGGGGGTACCAAAATGCCAGGCATCTACCCAGCAGGCAAAATTCATAGAAGCCTCTGCATACATCCTAGCAGAGCAGTAAAATAGATGGTAGATATGAAACACTTTCCTCCATAATAGGGAAATTTAGTGCTTTTGCCCTAATTGGCTATGCTCTTCTCTTGCTCAATTCAGTATCTATAGGAAATTCTGGTTGCTTTTTTTCTTTTTCCTCATATTCCTCAATCCCGCGACATACAAATACTGTACCAATTTTGCCAGGTACAGTAAAAATGTCCATGCTGGTCCCCTTCAGCTTGCTCTTTGAATGTAACGGAACAATTTTCCTGAGGAAGATGACAGAAAGAGGGGAAGGAGGAGGAAAACAGAGATAACAAATGTAATTTTGCTACGCTTACTACCTCCCTACAATTTCTGTCTACACGTTTATCCTCCTTGGAGGTAGACTTCACTGAAAACCTACTTTTAGTGGTCACAACATACAAGAAATCAAATGACAGAATCCCTCGAATTGCTGAGGTTTTATCAACAGAAGCCATATTAAAAACCAAAACAAACCAAAAACATTTTGAAAGCAAAGAACGGATTAAGAAGGGGGAGGGGGGTAGGAAGGGAGAGAAGAAGAAACAGTTCAAAACAATACCAGCCAGTGCTCAGAATTCAGCAGGCAACATCTATCTCCTTTTCTTAATCTCTTCACCCTCCACCCAAGCACATTTGTGTTCCTGAGCTTTTAATTTCTTTACCATCTGTCCCAGTTAGTTTGCACCACAGCAAAATATCATGCTAAGTGACAGGACACATTCAGGGAACTCTCTCATTCTGTGAAATCTCTAAGTGCCTGCTCAAGTTTTAAAAATAACTCACATCATTCATCTTGCATTTTGGGAGTTCAAAGGATGAAAAAAAAAAAAAAAAGGAAATCTCTTTCAATTCCTACACCTGCAACTGCGTAGCTGCATAATGGGAGGACGCCAGCTCCCTTCTGTCTCAACATACCTACCTGTAACATTAGTGATATTAAAAATGTGTTGGGAGCAATTGAGAATGAACAGTACTTAGAAGTTGGGTACTAGTAAATCAAATTTCAGTTTGATTAACTTTTGCTATCAAACTGGCATATTGCAGGCTGCTAGCTGGTAACGGGCATTTCTGAACACAACAGCCCTTGTTTGATGCATTGCCATTTGGCAGCCCTGAGCAAACTCGATGTGTTTTTGGTTTCACATTCCAAAGAGAAGCCTGACTATTTAATCCCTGTGCTTTGTTTAAAATTCTCTTAAACTAGACTATCAGATTAAAATTAATCGTACGCTTAACTAAATACTAAAGATAGCTAAAAAAACATTTAAAAAGAAAGCTTAACTATGAGATAGACTACAGTATGCTCCTCGCAAAAAATGACCCATTTTCTCCTTGCTTCTTTAAAGGCTGGTAATGACCATTACCCTACTGTTTTTAATTACCAGATTTCCTCTCTTGTATAACATTTTAATGTTTTCAAATGCAAATGTAATGCTTGCAGATGTATTCAAATAATAATATACTGAAATTGTTCACTAATCTCCTAAAGTAAAGCTCCCAGATTCTCAAATTCCAAGACTGCTTAACCCAGCTGGAAGCCACAATTAGAAGTGTATAAATATATTTAAAAGAATTGTAATTCTTAAAATCACCAAGTACCTTAAAAATTAAAACCCAACATTTATATTCTGAGTAGTGATTAACACTGCAACTCAATTCTGCTTCAATTGTTCAGTTTGAGGTATTTTTAAATAGCCAGATTGTGACAATTTCTGCAGGACTTGGAAGTTAACTGACCAGTAAATTTTCAAGGAACTAGGTGTTTGTGCTAGCATATGAAGGCTTACAGGTAAACAACAGTGAAGAATGAACTTGAAAAATGGGGACTAAGCTGCTCAGAAATTTGAGTTAAGCTTAAGCCCTATTAACGTAAATCTGAAAGATCTCAGGATACAGCAAATATTTAAAAATACAGCTTGTTGGCTTGCACCGTCTCCCACTCTGTCTTGTCTGGGGCATGAGCCTCCAGGTTTGAACTTTCAGATTGCCAGGCTGATAGGGAAGTAGGGCGCTTGTTACAGGAGTGAATTTCCTGTCACGGGGATGTAAATAGCAGCTCCAGCTTCTAGATCCATGAAGTTTTATATCAGAATAAAAATGATATATAATAAGAATAAAAAAAGCCCTAAAGCATCCCACTCTCAATGCCTGTACAGTACGTGTAGAAATGGAAGAACTACCTTCTTGTTAGAAAACTTGTGAAAAGCCACCAATCCTGAATTGTGCCAGAATAAACTGCTCAAGCTTGACAATTTACAAAATGGGTTCATACCTCCCGTTCCAGATATGATTTAAGGGATTCTGTCTCATTTAACAGAGTAACGCTGCATTTGCCTCTAAAAAAAGAGAAACACATTTTATGAAAAATCATCTTAAATGCTCATGTGATTCATAAGATGGCATTACTGAAGCTGTACACAGAATGTAATCTTACATTGAAGAATACTTGAAGAATAATAATGCCTTTTTTTTTTTTTTTAATAAAAAACACTGGAAGAAAACACTCATTACCTGATGTGTGTGGCTGGCAGAGATTCCAGCTGTCGGGAGAGAAACAACTCACGATGTCTCAGCTGATGCTTCTGTTTCTCTGGTAAATCAACCATTTCTGGATTTTCCATCTCTTCTTCCATTTCTCCTAGTTACAAAGAGACAACAATGATCATCAAAACCAATGCAAATATTGCTTCTGAATCATTCAGGACGAGCTGTTCCAAAACCTTTGCTAAATAATACACATTATTTAGGTGAAATCTAACTTCATCTGAACCCTCAATTTCAGCCAACTGAACAGTTAGATAATTAGCATAGATCCTTTAAAGGATGCCTGTGAAGAACTGTTATTTATACACCAGTGGGATCAAGGCATTCCTGGTACACACAAGTCACACCAGTTCACCAAGCTGAAAAGTCACACAAAAATCTGCTCCCAATGGACAAGCTCTGAAGAGAGCTGCTCATGGATACCATCACTGCATTGTGCGCTTCACTGGGAAGAAGCTGGTGCACAGTAAATGAGGCAGTAAAAGCAAAACCTTTCCTCTTTATCAGACATCAGTTGCCTTAGACCTTACACCTCCTCCACAGACTGTTCCATTCAAACTTCAACAGCTTTTGCAGGAAATGCCCACTGAAAGCTTAGTTTATTTAGTATATTTTATTGTCTTCACCCCAAGCAGAGCCAATAGATCACAGTCACAAGATTAACTGGAATGTAACCAAGCGCCTAAGGCCGGTCTTGTAACCAGCCCTATCACACGCCCTGGGACTATCACATTGGCAGTACTGCTGTTTTGAAAGCTTGCTTTACTCTTCAGTCAGTCAGAATCCACCACCTCTGGCTTTCAGCTATGCTATCTATGTTCAACCAGCTTTTAGATGAATAACAAGGTAAATATATGAAATCACATCCACACTGATACACAACTGATCCAAAACATCTCCAGGCACCTTCCTCATAAAAAATAATTACTAGTATGTTTTGTGTTCATTATCAAGTATCCTATCAATTATGTAAGATAAAGCCGTAAATACTCCAAAATAAGCTGCAACACTTCTCCATGATGATGGACTGCAAAAGAAACAGACTTTTTCCTTCCTAAGAACTTAAGGCAGTTAGTGTATTTTCCAAAACCTTGGGTAAAATTTCAAGACTACAGTAGAATGAGCTATAAAGTCTCATACATCAACAGTAAAACTCTAATTTTATGGCAGCAGTACCCTCAGAGAGCAGACTTTTGCCTGCAGCTTAATTCAATAGTTGTTGCCAGGAAACATTTCTAGTCAGAAACACATACAGGCACAATTATGATTTATATACCCTTAAGATTAGTTAACCATAATCCCCATAGTTATCCCAAAATAAAGCAAACATTTTATAAAACACTAAAATTGCACTTAGTTTTAAATAGGCCACCATTATGCCAAAGAGAGTGACAAAAAATTATGTACCCTTCAGGTTCCTCACAATTTATCACTGTTTTACTGTCTTGGAAAAAGACCTGTGGTTTATATGCCCCTTAGGTAAGCTGCTCCAGCAAGGAAGAAAAAAATAGTAGCATAATTAAACCAGACTGCAACATACCATAGCTCTTATACCACATGAGCTGTTAAGCATACAGCAACATGCATTTCAATTTTAATATTTTCCTAGGAACTAGAATACCAAGTTTACATTTGTGCCACAGTTTCATGGTTCTGCAATTTATTTACTGAAGTGGATTCTGTTTTAGTTGAAAATGAATATTGTGGCTGCTGATCTACACTATAAATATACCATCAGCGACCCACAAACCAGTCAGCAAGTTCCAAGCTAGCCTGCCTTAAAACCAAAGGATGCACAAATGAAAAAGCATTCATACCTACAGTTACAAGTTTTTGGAGAGTAACAGTAGTGCACCATGCAATGCAGGAGAAGTACTATAAGGGGCAGCCTAAAATACGTAGTATCTTCAGTGTATTTCAATAGCCTAGAGCTTTTAAAAATTACATTAAAAAAAAAAATAATATATATATATATATATTAACCACTATGTGCATATCTACAAACAAAACAAAACCACCCAGCACACCCAAGCTAACCTCGGGAGCCACATCCCTTCAGCTTGGCTCATTTTCCAACTAGTGTTTTATTTATGTGTCCAGCTTTTGTAATAAAATAAGCAAAGTAGGAAGCACATATTTTCTTCTTATGCCAGCTTTGCTACCCACAGCCTTTCAAACTAAGAAAGTACAAATGAAAAAAAAAAAAAAAGGGACAGACATTTCTACAGGAAACAAACAACT
>VZRU01010751.1:106475-134495 GCA_013398155.1 Pedionomus torquatus
CCTCACCATAAAATCGTCACAGTTCCTGAAGACAGATGGAGGAATACTCCAAGAAATAACAAACAAATCTACACAAGCATCTTCCCTCCTCTTCCACAGTCATGATTTAGTACTGAAGAGAATGAACCTGGGAAATGCATTTGGAACCAAGGGAAGGAGAAGAGAATACAGGGCTGGATCCATCACAGGAACATCTGACTCCCTGAAGTCATGCAAAAGTGGCTTTGACAAAAACCACAACTAATGCCACCTCACTGCCTCTGCACAGCCAGGAAAGGCATAAGTCAGGCTGTAAGCCACAACAGGGGCTGGCCCAGCCTCAGGTTCCAGAACAAGCCTGTCTGACACATCCGTGCTTTGCTCTCTTATAGCTTAAGCACTCAAAGCTCTAAGTGAAGCAGACTGAACACACAAAAAAACCCAACCCAACAACAATAAAAACCTCCATGGTTTTAGATTATATATATATTTTTTTTCAGAAACACTTGCCTGTGTTTATGACAGTACTGCAGAGTAGGTGGTATGGGAATAGAGTCAGTAGGTGCAGTATATAGGGACTTCAGTGCTCTCATAAAACCTTACTTCAAAATTAATCTCTCTGCTTGATAGATGCACTCATGCAGATGTAAAACTAAACATTTAGTCTTAATACAAACAGCAATATATCAGCTACGCAGAAGTAGCCAGTGGAATGCTGCAAGGAGTGTATTAGATTAAGTATTATTTGATATTTGATGACAGAATCATTAATAGCACATTAACAAAGCTAGAAGACATCTTATTTTGGGAATAAGAGACAGGCAGATTGGACATAAACAGCAAGACTCATGTGAAAGCTAACATATAGGGATCTTAACGATTAGAAAGAGTAAACTTTGAGTTGGCAGGAGAAACCTGTGAGGCAGTAATTGTAATTTAAAATGACTGGGTGTGTGAGATGCAAAATTAAACATCAATATTTGCTAGACACTAGAAATAATAGTAATTTGCTATAGATGAGATAGGGCTCTCCACAACATCATAGGTAGAAAGCACCAGCCCTTTCTCTGTATTCTGGGTGTCATACAAGTAGATACACTTGGCAGAGTTCAGAAACATACAAAAGTAAACAAGATAAAGAAATCAGATTGGAGAGCACCCTAGCCAGGATATCCAGCTTGGGAATCAGTCCACAGTAAAAGAAGAGTCAGAATCATAGAATGGTTTGGGTTGGAAGGGATCTTAACGGTCATCTAGCCTAACTGCCCCTCCAACAAGCGGGGACATCTTCAACTAGATCAGGTTACTCAGAGCCCTGTCCAGCCTGATCTTGAGTATTTCCAGGGATGGAGCACCTACTACCTCTCTGGTCAACCTGTTCCAGTGTTTCACCACCCTCATAGTAAAATCTTTTTTCATTACATCCAGTCTGAATCAACTCTTTTAGTTTAAAACCATTACCCCATGTCCTACTGCANGGTCATCTAGCCTAACTGCCCCTCCAACAAGCGGGGACATCTTCAACTAGATCAGGTTACTCAGAGCCCTGTCCAGCCTGATCTTGAGTATTTCCAGGGATGGAGCACCTACTACCTCTCTGGTCAACCTGTTCCAGTGTTTCACCACCCTCATAGTAAAATCTTTTTTCATTACATCCAGTCTGAATCAACTCTTTTAGTTTAAAACCATTACCCCATGTCCTACTGCAAAAGACCCCACTAAAATGCCTGTCCCCACCTTTCTTGTAAGCCCCCTCTATGTAGTGAAAGGTCACAATAAGGTCTCCCCAAAGCATTCTCTTCTACAGGCTGAACAACCCCAACTCTNGCCTGATCTTGAGTATTTCCAGGGATGGAGCACCTACTACCTCTCTGGTCAACCTGTTCCAGTGTTTCACCACCCTCATAGTAAAATCTTTTTTCATTACATCCAGTCTGAATCAACTCTTTTAGTTTAAAACCATTACCCCATGTCCTACTGCAAAAGACCCCACTAAAATGCCTGTCCCCACCTTTCTTGTAAGCCCCCTCTATGTAGTGAAAGGTCACAATAAGGTCTCCCCAAAGCATTCTCTTCTACAGGCTGAACAACCCCAACTCTCTCAAGCTTTTCTTTGTAAGAAGTGTTTTAGCCCTCTGAACATTCATTCTCATGGCCCTCCTCTGGAACCGCTCCAACAGGTCCACGTCTTTCCTGAACTGAGGCCTCTAGAGCTGGACACAGTACTCCAGACGAGGTCTCGCCAGAGCAGAATCACCTCCCTCAACCTGCTGGCCACTCCTCTTTTGATGCAGCTCAGCATACGGTTGGCTCTATAGGGTGTAAACACACATTGCCAGTTCACAAACAGCTTTTCATCCACCAGTACCCTCAAGTCCTTCTCAGCAAGGCTGATCTAAATCCCTCATGCCCAGCCTGTATTGATACCAGGGGTTGGCCCCAACTCAAATCCAGGTTCCTGCACTTGGACTTTTTGAACCTTGTGACATTCACTCAGGCCCCCTTCTCAAGCTTGGTCCAGGTCCCTTTCTAGATGGCTTCCCATTCCTCAAGTTCATAAACTATTATTAATACTTACTTAGCATGGTATCACCAGCAACAAAACAAAGGAAAAAGGAAAACAGGAGGGTCAAAATGTTGGAAAACACAGTAAAACCAGTGCTTATTGACCTATTCTCCTCCTTCAGCAGTGAAGGAAGCTTAAACTCTTGGTACTTTAAAAGCTCTACTAAGCAGCTTGAAGGACACAATAGAATTGTTGCATTTGAAGAAATGAGCAATACAGCACTGCATTCCTTCTCATGGGTAAAGTTTCAAATGGTCTATATTAAGCCTCAGCCTTATTAATTTTCTCTTTACCAAAACCCCACTATTGATTCACAGCTGTAAAAAAAAAAAATGGTGAAAGTTTTAACAAATAGAAGTCCATATACCTTGACACTTCAGAAAGAGTTTGCCACATTATCAAAACATCCCATTACATTCCCATCCAAAACTTCTTGTGATCATCTTTTGCAGCCATGGCCACAGAGCAAACAAATGCTATTTTGGACACTTGGCATATTTTTCCTCATTACGCTATCCTCAGAAGAGAAAAACCAGTTTCCTCCTCTCAGTAACAACAGAGCTAAAGGTGTCATTAGTGGATTAATGAAATTGACTCCTCTTAAATGTGCATTTGTATTGTTGGAAGAACATGGAGAAGGGGAATAAAATGGAAGAAATTAATAAAAATAAAAAGAACTCATTTGTGATGCTACTGTCAAATTCAATTTAGACTGGCTTTATCTAAAATTTTAAATAAAATAATAGACACCCTACCTGCTAAGGCACGTTAGTTTTACGTGATTCACGGGCTTATTGAGTAATGACACCTCACCACTGCAAGACATTTATTTTTAGAAGCTTTAGCATTTACAAATCCATGCTGCCATGTGTGCCTGGCACCAAACATCAGCTGCTGAAAACTAACCATAAACCTGCCTCACTGGCCAGTACTTACTAGTCAATCTTCCAACCACTACCAACTAGCCAATTTACAAATCAGGATAAACATTTTTAATGAAACAAAAAAACTGTGGCCATAAGCTTGGTCACAACCTGTCTGGAGATGGGTAGAGAAGAATCGTTAGAAGGCAGGATAGGAGGTTGTATTACTGCTGTTGAAAACATTAAAGAAACTATGTAAGGCATTCTATAGAAACTAAACATATAGAGGGAAATATACAGTCACAGCATCCATCAATGGCTTGAGGAGTAAGCTATCTTTCTCACTTCTCTTCCATCAAGTTCTGATTGCAATCTTGTTTGCATACAATATGCTATCTTAAACCACTACAAAGTCTCTGGGCAAGAACATTAAATACTCTCCAACTGGTGAAGGAAGTCCATTTCAGAACCAGGTGGAGAAATTCCCAAGAATAATTTGTGAGGGGATTAAGGAGGCTTATGAAGAAAAACTGCTTACAATGTATGGAAGCCATTATAAGGCTGAAAGATTTACAGCATAGCCCAGACAAGCATTATATCATATGATAAAAATAGTAAGAGCACAGATCAAATGCAAAAATCAGGTGGCATACCTCAGGTACTAATTTACAGTCACCAACTACAGAATAAGGTGCTTCCAACTCGTTTCTTTTTATAAAGAGTTATGAGAAAACACAAAAATCTCTCAGACTCGTCTATTTCAGATATCTAATAGATTATACAAGTTTAAATGTTTGGGGTTTTTTCCTTTATTTTTCTTAATCTTTGCAACACTTATTTCACACATACAATCACATTTTTCCTTCCTTTACTGGAAGAGAAAAGAATATTACAAAAGATACATTTCTTTTATTCCATTCATGTTCTGGCCATATCTTCCCATTATTTCATGCTCTCACTGCACTAATCTCAACAGTAGGTCTAAAATAAAGGCATCTTAAACAGAAGACTGTGTGAATCCAGAAACGTCTGCAGTCAGAAAGCTCCATTAATCAGCTGAACAAAGGCAGTTAAAAGATCAGCGATGCAGATACGTATATCTACTGCAAATGCATCAAAATGAGGCAACAGGAGACTTTATGGAAATGAACTCAGTGACAGTGTTGAGTATCTGTACCAGAATCTTAACATTCACAAAATTTAATTTCACTGTATCATGAAGGATGCAGATATTTTTTCAGAGCAAAGAACTAATAGCTGCCCAAAAGCTTAATTTTACGCTCTTTTCCCTTCTTAAGAAGTACGGAAGCCACACAACAGCACATGTATCTAAATAAATGGAAGTCATTTAGTAGCAATTTTATTCTGCACCAGAAAGAAACATACTGGAAAAAACGTTAGTTACTAATAAGATTTACTCTAAGAGACAGCCTCAGTTGTCTCTTGTGACTCTATTAATAGGTTTGTGCTACAGAAGAATTTTCCTGTCTTTCAAACATGTGAAAATGAACAATGAATTATTTGTTTGCATTAGAAAAAAATAATCTTAAATTTCTTATCACAAAAAGAAATCAGCCTTTTTTCAGGTGCATTTTTATGGGTTCAAATAATTTTTCATTTTCATCCTCAGACTTACGTGTCTTTGAATCATTCCTACCTGCTTCCTTTGCTAAGTCTAGTTAAATGAGACACAGACAAAGGAATCAATGGTCATGTTGTTTATGGTGAAGCTCCTATTAAGCTTCAGTATTTTTGGATAAAATGGGTACTGCTGCACTGAAGAGATATTAAAAAAAAAAGCTTTGCCTGCTGCCACAATTCTGCAACACAGCCAAATCTCATCTCAATGCCACATGACTTCTTTTTTCCAAGGTGCAGTGGTAACAGGAGATTTATTTGGACTTGAATATTCAGCAGAAAATATTTAAATTTATCAATAAGGAGCTAGTTTTGCTGCATGTTTTGGCAATGCCACTACAACACTGAGAAAACAGCAAGAGATTATATTAATTGTTAAAAATCAATATCTGATTTAATCAATCCCCATGTATTAACTATGTAGATCTACATTACATATACATCACAGTCTATTAATATTTACACAAAGAATAACATTAAAAAACAATAATGCCTGGCAGATAAATCATAAATTTGACACACCCAGACCTGATTACTACTTCTTCATTTATGTATGTGACCTCAGGAAAGCCTTGAATTAACAAGGATTGATACTGCTTAAAATTAGCAAAAAAGCATGAACAGCTATCTTAACAGTTACATCTCATATACTTAACCATTTACAAGTAAAAACAGTTTAGTAACTCCACCTGCTTACTCTTTTTTTCCCTTTTAACATGTCTGTTCTGGTAACTGTCCATTTTGTTAGCACTGTACCCATCACCTTGCAAAGGCAGAAGAAGGACGCTGAACTGGCAAAGGAAGGTGTAATGAGCCTAAATCTAATGCTCACTGGCCACTCAAATGAAGTCAAACAGGCTGGAAGCACCACATATAAAGTGCCCAACCACATGTAATATATTGCACTATTTCTCCCCTTGGATATGGATACTCCACTTGAAAGCCAGCTAGTCCACCACGCTCACCCCCTTCCGAGTTTAGAACGCACAGACCTACACAGCAGTGTCTCGGTCATTTTACGTGCACTTTTTTATATTTTAAACAATATTAATTTTTTGCTATGTTTTGCCTAACATGTTTACAAAGGCAAACATTTAATCTATGCTGACACATAACCTTATTTTTTGCATGAACTTTTTAGAATTTAAGCTGTATCTACAATTGGAAGACAATCCCTAACACTAATTTTGTTTAGAAATAAACTTCCATCTCTACTCAGACAAGTAGCTCACATGCCTCCAACCTCCGTGGAAGAGGAGTTCATGGCAACATAAGTTAACAAAACATTCTATAAAATAATAAAAAAATCAAGAAATTAGTTATTTAATCCATACATACAAAGGAGAACTAATTAAGATAGTATGAACAACCTGACAAATTTTATGATAATTTTTAAATATATTTTTATACATGTGTGTTGAGTTTTTTTTAATCAGAAAATACAGTACTCCCTTCTTTTTCTTAACAAAATGATTTGTAGTATTCCAAATAGTGATAGGATATCCTAAAATTCAGTGCTTTTAAGATTTATTTACTGAGCATGATCAGACAAAAGCTACGTTACTACAAAAAAATATTACTAATACTGCCATTTAAAGATAATTCTTGTTAACCAAGTTTCAGCTGACCATGTTCTAAGTCAGTTTCCTCTGATCAGACTATTTGATTTACTCATAAAGAAAGTTTGAGACATGGTATTTTTTTTTAGTTTGCAAACCAAATCAAATAATTCACAAGTAGTGCAAGGCAAGGAGAACACTTCCTCTCATCTCAGAAATTAAGAAATTCACTTCTTTGAAGCAAATAAGATGCCTTTATTCAGACCTAACTAAAAACATCTGTCCAGTCCCTACCATGACAGCCAAACTTTATCCCAAATGAGGTTTTAAAAGGTTTAAGGGGTGAGCAAGAAAAAGAATGAGAGAAACGTTAGCCAAACAAGTAAAACAATTTGCTGATGATGAGTACAAAAAAGGACATTAAAAATTCATAATATTGATACTTGTAACTGCAGTATCAAAGTTTTGCAATTTTGTGCAGAAGCAAGTTGAACACAAACAAGCTTACTTGCATGTTTGTCTGCCAATACGATAAGTGTACTTGATATGTCTCTTCTTCTGTAGAAACATACCACCTTTGCTTCCACATTTCCATTGGCAGTCTGAAACAACAAAAAAAAAAGAAAACAAATGAGCACAAATCAAGAACTGAACTGTACGCATCCAACTAAAAAATGTCAGAAATAAGTTGGAATTTTGCACAAGAGCTACAGAGTATATCCTTTTAGCATCTTCCAGCTGCACACATGGTAGGTAACACACTAACTGGTGTGACCCATTGCAAGGCAGGGAAACTGTGTGTCCTTTCCTTCTAACTATTTCTGCAGGATCAGCCTTTTTAGCAGTCACAGATGTTTCAAGGGCTGAGGGAAAAAAAAACCTATCTACAGTTACAATACATTAAAAAGCCACTTTGCTACTTTTCAGGAGATGCTTATGTTCAGTAGAATTCAAAAGCATCTTTAAAATCCTAACAACACCAACTGTGGAATAAAACAACAACAGATTTCAGGTTTAGGCTGTTATCCAAACTGCAGGACAGTAGGAAAGAACCCAGCCCTACTTTAACAAAAGAAATCACATAAGGTTTTCTTTCTCTGACAGCACTGGTGAGCCAAACAATGACCAACCAAAAAAAAATTTTTTTTTCAAAAGAACAACCAAGGAAGCTGCACCAGGCAACAAACTCTACACCACTGACAACATACAAAAAAGTCCCGAGTTTTTGAAAGGTCTGGGATTTTTTTTTCTCTTAAAATGAGACAGGTTATCTATCACTTGTAGGATGGCACTTACAAAATTGAGAAACTGGCTTTATGTACACCCTAGGGGAAATACACCCACTGCTTTTAACTGTGGGTCTAATGTCTCTTAAAAAATAATATAATAATAGAAATGTAACTTAAAAGAGCTGTATCCTACTACTGAAGAGTCCTGCAAAATCAGAGTGACAGCACACAGCTTAAGAAACTAAAAGATTAAGACACAAACTCCCCTCCGGGAATTCTCAAAAAAAAAAAAGATAGTGGACAAGTAATCTGTCCACAAGGAAACAAAATAAATACTGATATACATGCCTGTTGCTAAGACATGAATGGAGGAAAAAGTTTTATCTTTTATTAATACCAGTTTTCCTAACACAAAGAAAAAAACCCCAAACCAGATAATGCACATACATGCACAAATATTCCCTCTTGCAACCTACCAAGTTTTGGTACAGAACCTGCAGAATTTCTATCCTTTTCTTTTAAATTTTGAGGAACTACAATACAAAGGCAGGAGCCATCTTATTAAAACACAAGGCAGAATTATTTCTTTCATTTAATTGCCCAGGCTTCATTTACTCTGAGTGAAAAAAGGCAACCCAAGATCCATGATCCATTTTAACTGGAAAGACCCATTTCAAAGAGGAGGTCAGAGAAATTATGAGGGGCTGGGGTGTGGAGAATGAAGAGGAGAAAATAGGAGGGAAATCCACTTTCCTAGAAAGTCATCAACAAACCTGCACCCTGTAACTGATGGAATACAGCTATTGATATCTCAGGGTATGGGTCCACTGGAACATTTCAAGAACTCACTCTTCTTTCATTAATAAAAGACAGACAAAATATTTCTGCAAAAGACCACCACTAAAAAGAAGGGCTTACACGGATGTCCTAGCCTTCAGATGCATTATTTGAAATTATACTGATAAAGTTTCTCTTCCAAGTAACTCTTTTAGAAAGACATGTTTTTCCATCACTGGTGGCTGGAGAAGAGACCTAATTTTAGTCAGTTAATTTAAATTCAAATCCAAACCAGGGATGCTATACTCCTTCTGTGTGAGCTGTAATGGACACACTGGTAACAAACCCAAGAAAGCGGCATGTTTAGGACACAACAGTTTCAGAGCAGTCTTTCCTCCTCAACTATGTAAAATTCCAGCATCAAGGACTTTAACTGGCTCCCACGTACAAACTACCATGTTTGCCTTATAGTTTGAATGAAAGAGAAATTTGGCAGAGGAAATAATACACTGGCCCAAAGGACAAGCAGCAAAGATGAAGTCCGAGGAAGCAGATATCTCCAAACCTTCCTGTTGAACTAGAGTATCCCCCCAAGAAAGATAAAATTACAAAGCTCTCCCTCCTCCTACCAGGCTGTTCTATCACCTTCATAATGCACCATCCCAGCACAGAATTGAAGAACTGCAGAAATGTCCTGCTCTACATGTGGGCACAATCACCTTGAGAATGAGCTACCACTGACACTCGCTCTCCTTTCATACTAAAGGAGAAGAATTTAGCAGGTCTCAAAACATTCCAGAAAATTATCAGAACAAAAATACTTTTAATCTTCTAATTACCAGAGAACAGCTAAGGACTCGTTTTGATTTTAATCAAATAAAACAGATCATAAATGAAATTAACTTCAAAGGCTTGATGGAAAAATCGTTTACCTTATTGAGCTCTTCTATTCTTCTTATCAAATACGGGTTACTTGAAGAATTTTCGAAGTAGACATAATCTGACAAAAAGAAAAAAGACTCTTTAAAATATGAACTGCTATAAATTGACTCAAAACCTCACACGTCTACCTGTTACAGACACCATACCAAATTCATTTCTTGGCATAAGCAGTATTTCAAATGTTCCTACTAAATCCAGGCTTTCAAGCAAGGAAATATAAAATCCATGCCAGTATAAGGAACATACATGAGTGCAAGCTAAAGGCAATAAACTCACTTTCGCAGGGAGGGGGGAAATGAAGCTCTACTGTCAGCCTGGAAACCAAAGCATATGATCTTCCTTCTCTCTCTGATCAGATTATTTCCACTTTGATCACACTGATGACTGTTACTTGCTTCCTCTTCTTATCAAAATCAGCCACTTCTCACTGGCCCTGTGGGGATCTTTCCTCTTCCCCTCCAGCTCAGCTTACCTTAGTGCCTATTTACTTCAAATAGCAATAGCTTCATTCTGTCTTTCTCTCTTTTTCTCTACGTCCTGGTCTTTTACTCCTATGTTATCCTAGAATACCCTAAACAAAACTCCATATAGTAAGCCAAACAGGTTAGCAACACTCCTATTTTCAAGCAGGGCAAACAAATGACAAGAAAATGAATTTTTTACCTAAGGCAGTGCCTCCAAAAAGAAAAAAAAAATAAAAATCAGAGAAGCATCAAAGAGCGCCATATAAATTATTTGGTACTTCTGAGCTCCATGCTTGCATCCTCCTTTTCAGAGGAAACAGAAGCTCAAGAGTACTGAATGTTTATCTCCTGATACTCCACACACTAAAGTGCGGCCAAAAGAGGGCTGTTTATCAGCTTCCTGCCCAAAGTCACACACCCAAGCTCGGACCTTGCATGCAGATCTTACAACGACTCCTTCCAAGACTATCTACTAAATCTAAGGCTTCCCTCCAGATTTCCCAGCTCACTGGTGTTTGCAGCCAAAGACCCATAGCCCCTGGGCACGACTCAGGTAATCTTCTGCAATAAGTACATTAGCACGATGCTTTCACGATGAATGGGTGTTTAGCCTTTTGTAAACAGGGACAACTACCGAAGCTGTTAGCCTCAATTTCCCTGAAATGCTTGTTAAAAGGGCAGTTGGTATTACCTCCTTCCCAGCCCAGAGGAGGGATGGGCATCCCCAAGGGCACGTGCTCCTGAAAAGCTGCACCCTGAGAGTTAACCATTCCTCTCTTACCTCCAGGGTGGCCAGGGAGACACCAGAGCATTCATTCTCCCATCACGTCTTACAGCAACCCCTCCAGCTCCCCGTGCAACACTACTCAAACTCCAGACACATTATCCGTAGGTCTTCCCGAAGTTAACAGGCAAAGCTATTTACCAGCAGAAACTGCAGCTTCCACTACCTGCAAACAACTCAAGTGCCCTTATGTTCCTTCAACAGGCCTGAATGGCCTTATGAGAGAGGTCACAAGTTAAGAATCCCAGGAGTTACAATCCCAAGAGTGACAGTTTTAAAGGAGATGGTTTCCGATGGCCTTGCCTACTAAAAAATGTCATAGGATTTGCAAAGGCACCTTGACAATGAAGCTTTAATGTGGTCTTGGTTGAAGTGATGAGTGACAACGTTGCAATCCCAATACTCAAACAGCGCATCCTGGGTTACCTATGTACCTTGGGTTACACAGTGTGACGCGTTAATAGAGCACAGAAATAATAGACCTTTTTTTTATATATATATTTTTGCGCATTCTGTGCTTCAGACCTCTCAGACTAATCATCATCTACCCTCACACTAATACACATCTGAGCAACTCCAAAACTTTCTCCCTGACTGCAAGAGTTCCTCTTCAAGATCAATTCCAGGCAGGCTTTAGACTGGAGAATGATCTCATCTAAGGAATTCAGACTGGACATTTGGTTTGTAGAAAAGCAAAGTTCACAGAAATGGTTAAAATATCCAAGTAACCAGAGCCTAAACTCCCACTCCCAAGTATCAGCTTTGAGCAGCATAACCAAATAGGAAACATTACTTTGACCAACTCTACCAGAAGTCAGGAAACCAAACAGGTATTTGACAGCTTCAGCAATAGCAACTGCTGACTGAAATAACAGTGACAGGCATTAAGTAATTTACAGATCAGCAGTGTAAAGAGAAACCTTTTCTCCTACAGCAGAACCATCCATGTCCTATAGGCACTGCAGTAGAGATTATGGAAACTCAGAGGTGCCTTAAAGCCTACTGGCTACTTCTCACCTCATGGTTCCACCACCTGAACAAAGGACACGTTCTTTCCATCTACCCCTCTCATTACTTCCAAGACAACGACCCACCCCTAGCTTCAAGTACTTCAGCTGAGGCCAGTGAAAAAAACATCCGTTAACACTGTGACAGAAAATAAAAAATGAAAGCTAAAGGAAATGCCGATCTCTGTTTTGAAAATATAACCTTGTTTTAAATTCCACGGGTTCCAGGTGACTGTTACAAGTTTTCATAGGTCATTTTTCTAACTGCTTTTTTGGGTGCACATACGTGCATATATTCTCACAAATATGCTTGCTACCTCAAGTGAAGATTAAATTAATTTCTCATGTAACTACAGTTTATTGATTGCAAAATCTGGCATGAATTTAAAGAAATTTTGTCACAGATCAATGGTTTACCAAAGAATAGCTCTTGGTGGTTTTCAACTGTTTTGAATAATAAAATCCCCAAAACATTGTTTTGCTTAGCAGCAGGAACATCCCCAAACCTACGCTCCGTGATCAGTAGCTGTAAATGAACCTCACACAAAACAGCCAACTGCACGTTGCTGGCAAAAAAAAAAAACAAAAAAAAACAAAAAAACCCACAAACAAACAAAACAAAACAGAGCCAAAGCTCTCACATGGGATTCTTTAAGGGCTGACACATGACAGTATAGAGGTGCAAACTTCGACCAGGGCTTGAAGACTTCATCATGTCCCAAATGCACAGCCCAGTACATCTCAGACATGTTTTAGATTAATCCCACAACTATGTTAAGCATTTCACCAGTAGCTATGCAACTAATGGAGACCTATTTCCCATTATTCAAATTACCTGGAAAAGGGTTTCTTCCTCTCTGCAAGGAATGCAGGGAGCACTGCAAATCACATGGACAAGAATGCATGCAGACACAAGGGGAGTAATTTCCATTTTTCATAGTTTTAAAATACTTTAAAATCAAAATGCTATCCTGCACAGAGAAACACTTGAGTTACTATTCCACTTGTACAACAAGGAAATTGTAAGTTCAACAAACCACTCTCCAAACTGATGCTTTGGGAGGCATGAGGACTCCATATGCAACAAAACCCACAAAAGCTGGTTTCCTGCACACCAGGTTCAAAGGAGGTGGTGCAGCACCATGCTCTATTGACCCCTATGCTTCAAAACACCTTTTTTTTCCCTCAGAGAAGAACATCCTCTCTATCTCCAGCTTCCTCCCATGCTGTGGAAGTGCATCCTTCTCATACTCTACAGCCCAGTTGTCAATAGGAGACATCCTGTATGTGCACAACTGCCAGAGTCTTTGTGCCCTGGGCTAAAAAAGGGGATGGGGAAAGAGACAAAATTAACAAACCTCTAAGCAACAGGAAGATAAGCATCTCAGCTCTTACCACAGAACAGGAAGGAAAGAGTACAGTAAAACAAAAAATAAAGTCTAGGGACAGAAAAGTAGAGTCTGATAGCAAGCAAAATGAGTCAGACTCTTCAAACATATCAGAGACTGTCTATCCTTGCCAATTTATTGGCTTTCTTACTTACAGGACTGAAGAAAAGGACTAGCCTATCCACTCTGCACCCCACAAGCACAGTACATCTCCTGGCCCATAGCTCCCGCCATTAACACAAAAAGCTCACCCCTCCCCTTACTACCCGACTGCTTCAACAAAGGTCGGAGACTCAGTCCTATACCTTCACAACAGCTTGCAGCTTAAACTCACAATGCCCGAATTAATCAGCCATACATCCACATCACCATCATAATTAACAGTATCAGTCATGCACATTATGGAATTCCCTATGATCAGGCTAAAGCAATGGCGGAGGAATGTGGCAATACTGCAAGGCAGTAAGAATCACTACATATATTGCCACATTCTGGCACAAACTCAAGATTATTTTCTTCATCTTGTCCTGTATTATTACAGAGCAGAAGTACCTGCATACGCAAATCTACCCCAAAAGCCCTTCTATCCTGTGACCTTTTTTCCTGAAGCTGAAAATGTACAAAACTTATTAGAAAGCAATACTATAATATACAGCCACTGAAGTCCTGTAACCCAGAAAGAAGCATGCTTGCAACAGTCCAGCAGCTAAAACTCGAATGACAGCCTACAGACCACAGAAGATGGAAATTTTCCACAAAGACAATAACTGTTTTCTATTAGCAATAAACATAACAGACTTTCTTTTTGCTTTGATATACTTTTAAGATGCTATTGCAAAATAGCTTCCTCCTCTGCTGTCTTCATGGCAGCTGTTGATTAAGTCTAAATTGGTGCATGGAAAAGAAAATCAGGAGGAGGTACCACAAAAGAAAGAATACACATTGTCTAGAGGGCATATATTTAGAAGATTAGACATGTCTGAGCTACCTAATAACCTTATGGGCTTTTAGGTGATCAAGTTGCAAAAATGCCCAAAAGTATTTTTATCCTTCCCAACTTACACTTGCCTTTCAAGCTACAAGCACTTTCTGAGAACTGACCTTGCTGAACGCTCCCTACTTTACCTCCCCAAAGTCTTACACACTGTGGACTGCATTAACCTACAAATATACTCAGGACAAGAGGGAGGCTGAAGCCTTCCTCTTCCCACACTGACTACCGCTATTGGCTACAATGTGTATTTCCAATTGATAAAGAAGTAATTTCACAGTTGCAAATATTTCCTCTGCCCAATCCACAAAGCTGCTGCCCTGAATTGAAGATGAGCATCAAGAGAGTGCATAAACTTACGATGACCTGCTTACTTTACGACTTCTCTTATGGGAAATACATGCCTCTTCATACTCTGGATTTTCAATTCAATTTTGGGTCAGTTTCTTTCAGTAAGTTCCAGTTTTCCCATTATTCAGCAGCTTGGTCCTGAAACTGTCAATCACTTTATGTTTAGGGTAATAGGATCCCTCCTGGTCTACATTCTCGTTAAAGAGGAGACTGGAAAGGCTAACACCACTTTCAGCCTACAAGTCAAGCAATCTCACATGGCAGAGCCCAGGTCCCATTGACTTTTGCCTGTTCAAAAAACAGGAACACTCACAACAGCTGTCACCTGGTGAAATGTTTAGTTACAGAGCACATGAAGTTTCAGCAGAGAAAGTCTCACCAGCACAATTTTATTCATTACCAGAAAAGCAAAACTGAAACATCTGTTTCTGTTGCTAAAAGACTGAGGTCAAACACACTACACACGAACCAGGTATTCACAATTAATGTCCTTCATGCATCAACAAAGCTATTTAAGATATGCTGTCAACACAAATTCAATTCATATTTACCGGACAGCAGCATTTTGGCTACTGCATGCACAGGATACATGCCGCCTTGTCCTCTGCTTGCTACGCTACAGGTAACACCACTACTACTCCTTAAAACAGCAGTAGAACTGGAGCAACAACCCAAGCACACAAACATCCGCAATACCTAGTCATTTAGTGAGGCACATGGCAAAAGCCAAGCACCACCTCCTGAATAAACCTCCACTCTGTACAGTTGACAGCAAACCATCACTAAATTTAGCAAGGAGGGTTAAGGTAGCCCAGTTAAAACAAGCTAAAGGTGGCCAAGTCCAAAGTCTTATGAGGACAGAGATCAAAACAAATAAACCTTGACTGAAATCTTTAACCAAAATACACGACTCAAATGGGACATGCTTGTGAGAAGAATCCACCACCCACATAACGTGCTCCCAAGGTTAGCTGCCTGGTCTCAATAAAAAGGCTTAGCCACAAGAAAACGGAAAAAAATACCTAAGTGACAAGTTCTCACTGTGAAAGCAGAAATCCTGGTTTTCACCAACGGATCAAGATTAACACACCACCACACCACTTCCTTAAGCCCAAAGCCTGCCGGAAACTTCCTAGATATAAATTACCAATGATATCTCACTTGGTGTATGCACATCCATGCAGTGACTACGCTGTCTCTAAACGTGCAGTGAAAACAGTCCCAGGTCAGGTAAAAACAGACAGGGCTTCCTTCAGCAAGGAAAGCTGCCATCCCCGACAGCTACTAGTCACAGGACCCAACAGGCTCCAGCAGTCAATCAAATGTTTAAGGTCACCATCAGGTCTACAGACATCACAAACTCTGTTCAATGAAGGTGGGATGGCTCCATGCACAAGCAAAGCGATCCACAGACAGATTGTCCTGATGTACTTATAGCTTCTCAGACTGGAGCCAGAAAACACTCTTAAAAAACCGTTTCAGCCCTACCCCTTCCCTTTACGATTTCCTCCTTCAGACTGGCAGTTAATGATCTTCACTTGGGAGTTTCTAAAGCATGACTCTTCTACTAGCTCCCATAGCTTTCCAGGTTCAGTAGATGTTGAGAGTTGGCCTAGGCAGGCAGTTATACAAGCACACTCTCTCCAAAACAGCAGTTATGCATAGTTAATTACATGCTGAAATTATATGTATAGGAAAGTCTTTATTTACAATGCTGTTTTGTAATCATGTAAAACATTTGTTTCTCCTACAAGATCACTCTTACAGTGGAAAGTTGCTTTTACCCTCCTGAAGGGTGTGCAGGCAGAATAACAAGGGTGCTTGCACAATCCTCAGCATCATCCCAGATATTTAAAAGCAAACACATTATCATAGCACCCATATGCCAAGCATTTTAGTGGTGAGCAAGCATAGAGCCTCTCCAAATTTTATCAGCTCATATAATAACTGTAAATGAATTTATAGATGCACATACACAAGGGTATGCAGTATGCTCAGCTAAACTTCCCCCTTCCACCTCCCTTTTCTCCAATAAAAAAAGAACTTGAAAGAAACTTGGAGCTGTAAAGTGAAGAGTCCGGATATGTGCAACTCAGTTGCATTTAATAAACTAAAGCCTCTATAATGACAACCAAATTCCAAGCATGCGTCTAAAAACATACACATGCAGAAGTACCGCTCAAGATTGCTTTGTACTAAATGAAGTTCAGCCTCACATACTCAAAACATGTGGCAGAAGTCCATGTTCTCAGTTTCATACCAGCTTCTCCTCTTATTTTCAATAATAAAACATAGAACAAGATGCCATTCTGGCCCCCAACAGTGAAAAGGTAAAAAAAAAAAGAAAAAAAGTGGCAGATTCATGAATATACAAGTAAGAAACCCATGTACTTTTTGCCAATTCCCCATGAAACATGAACCTGTATGAAAATGGGTAGAAGCTCATCATCAGTGCAAATATCAACCAACACCTTACTTTAAGCCAGAGCCACCACACTTGTAAGAAACAGGTAGTTGATTTTCTTTAGGTTCTTAATTGATTTCTCAAGATTACAACTCTCATTTCTAAGGGTGGGTTGCCCTGGAGAACATGATCAAAGATACAAACATCAAGAATGAGAAATAGACTTTTATCACCTCACCTTAAGAATTCCCAAACTGTAAAACACTCAAGAAACAAGGATTGTTTACACCTTCATGTATTAAACAAAATGTTCACGTTATGTTTTCTTCCAAATGTGAAAAACCTGTTTCTAGAAATGGACAGCCAAAATAACTTGGCTGTTTAGAGATGAAAACCACATATCAGTTTTCTTGACTTGCCTCAAAAAGTCCAGGTTCAATACTGCTGAAACTGTAACCCCAAAGTAGAAGCAATTCATAGCAAGGTCCATGTAACAGGACTAAGGATTATAAATTGAGCTTTTAAAAAGGTGGTACAAGCTTTTATCAGGCAAGCTCTCATGTAGTAAGAGGTACTACCAAAAAAAAAAAAAAAAAAAAAAAAAACACAAACAAAAAACAAACAGAAAACCAGCCAAATAAACCCAAAACCAAACCTGTGAAGGACCCGTAATGGCTACAAACAAAAACTTAAGTATCTACCACACAGAACTCTACTCAAGCTACAAAATATTCTCCACCTTTCTATCTTTTTTCGTAAATACAAAACAAAACAAAACTACCACCAACAAAAACATGTAAGTTACTTACATGTAACTTGTTTGAAAAAACTGATGGTTGCCTGATCCAGTTTAAGCTCTGAAACATTAAGGCATTTGGAACTCCCAAATGTCTTCTGTTCTTTGCTTTGTATCATGTCAAAGGGGAGAAGAAAAATTCCTGTCCAGCTAACTCGTATCATTTTTTTGTCTGATTCTTAGTGAAACGAGGTTTATGCAACTCCATTATCCATGCATTAGTTCTTCCCTATTAACTCCTGAACCCTTTGTTTGATTTCAAACATTTCACAGAGGGACAGAAGTCTCAAAGATAATTAAGTTCTGATCACTGTTCCCCATCTTGAATACAGAGATACTAAAACTACAAGTGAGAAAGATAAGACTATCAGAGATAGAAAATGTTTCCCATTTCAGAAACAATTAATAGACTAGTTTTAAAAGCAAATCACTGGTGTGTTTGGCAGAATTATCAAAGGCACTTTCTTACGCACCTCTGAATGCCTCCATTGTCAGAGCTGTTCCAGGAAGGTCCTGAGTTCAATTAACTTCTGATCTGATTCATTATGACCAAGTGTGCTCCCAGAAGTTTACCCTCTCTGCTGAGGAAGAACTTAGGTACTCTGTCTAGCGAAAGCAACCTGAGAGACTCAGGATGTCAGCTCTGGACAAGGCACAGACTTCATACATGTGAATCCCCTTACCGGAAAAGTCCAAAATTTCAAAGGAGCGGGAGCAGGAAGGGGAAAAACGAACACAAATTTGAGATAAAGTCAATGTCCTTATCTCTGTTCCCTCACACCACTGTTGGCTGTTCTCAGTTGCAGAAGATCTGTGGGGGAAAAAATGAAGGACACCAATCTGCTGTACTTGAGAAAAAGAGGTTGCAGGTGTCAGCTGTACTTCATGGGTCATTCTTCTTAGGTAAGAACTGTGCTGATATAACTGCTACTACAGATGCCAGCTTAAAGGTAAGGCAGAGAGACTGTGTACAACCAAGACCTGAAAAGACAGTTTGTGAGAATCCTGGAAATAAAATTAAGCTTTCCAAGCACTAGCCTGAGGAAAAAAGAAGCAATTCTGCTGCTAGAAATCAATTATATGGCACTACAAGGAAAACCATTTCAATTATTCCGCTTCCAATATCCCAGATATAAGTGAAGCACATCTGCATGTGGCACTGACCCTTTAGGTTCACTAAGTCAACTCTCTCCAGCTTCCTGCAGGACAAGAATACTAAATATTCCTGGGAACTACTTTTTTGTTGTCTGCTTTACATGAGTTAACTAAGCATGATTCAAAGTCCCTGGACACTAAGTCTGTTCTACATTACCCCTTCTGCCACTTCAGTTCCCAGGATGTAGGCCATAGAAATGTTTTCTGCAGTACAAAGTTGTGAGCCTACATAATTTCAGCTGCGCCAGCACAAGTTTTTGTGGGATGATACCATGAACCAGCCCACCAGTCCAGGCTTAAAACAAACAAAACAAACAAACAAAAAACTTTCCACAGAGGTGGGCTATAGTGAAATACCAGGATGGTCTACTTTACAGAAGAACCAGAGAAACACTTGAGCAGATGGAGAAACCAGTAAGAAGAGAACTCCTTAAATCATGCAAGAGTATTTTGGAGGGGGAGGAGGGCAAAAGAGAGGAGCATCCTCAGACTGCACCCTAACAATGTTCTTCTTTAGCAGCCAAGAGAACAGCCTGTTCCATTGCAATTCTCATTGTGAAGGACAGATAAGAAAAACATTATTTTAAAAAAGATATTTAGGCAGGACAGAAGATGACAAGAAATCAGCTTTATGTTCCCTGCAAGCAACTCAAAGGCTGCAAAACAAGTACTCAGACACCAAGTTTGGTACCACCCTCAAGAAACAAAGAAAACAACAGAAAAAGTTGGGGTTTTGTTTGTGTGTGCCTAAAAGTAATGCTTGGCTTCAGTTAGTCAACCTGAATTAACTGCTTAGGCCATGGTATGACAGTATATTAAGTCCAGGAGTAAGGGTTTCAAGTGTCAGATCAAAAACATCATGGCTTCACAATGTAAAACACAGATCCAGTATAAACTCCTGCCATAGTTTCACAGATGTTTCTTCAAACAAGAGTGCCAGAGAAGCTGATTCATTCCCCATCCCTCTCACACCACCCCCTCAAGTTGTGACAGCTTCTCCTTGGATGGGAGGAGGCATGTACGTTGTAAACCTTATTAGGAACTCACCTGAGTCAAAAAACTGTCTCTCAACCAAACCAATTCCCTGATCTGCTTTGCTGCACAGCCACACTGAGCTGTGTAAACCCAGCAAAGAAAGAAACGTAAGGACAGTAACAAGTGCCTGCAAACAGGCGTTGGTTGCTTAAATCAACACCACTACCAAAAGAAGCATCCACAGAAACTGTCTCACTTGGCTGGTTCAAATTTGCTCAGATGTTGACAGCTTAACTCTGTAAGGAAAAGCTCTGTGCTAAATCAGGAATCATCTGCTCACATCACACTATCTTTATGCTTGGTCAAGTATCGTCTGTCCCCCTACATCTTGCACAGAAGCATAAAGTCCCCGAATTAAGCAGAGCATATCATGTGCAATTTAACAGAAACATTACCACAGGCCACATCTGACACACATGATGATTGGTGATCTGGCAATGCACAGAAACAGAGCTGTGAAATCTCAGGCACCATGAAAACTAAACAGCTTGCGAGCAACACACATGTAGCAGACTAGAGAAGCCTAAAATTTTGCTTCCACTTGCAAACTCACTTTTAAAGCTGCCAACTAACTTTTTCACTTTACTGCATTGATCAATGCCAGGTAAAAATTATCTCAGCAACAATCCTCATTCCTGAAAAACATCTAACAAAAGCTGGAAAAAGAGACCATGCACATAATTCCCTCTGGGCTGGACTACAGCCCGAAAGTTTCCTGGGTACTTCACAGGTCTTGCCCCTAAAAGCGATTCATCCGCCTCCTGACTTACTACAGCATGCACAAACTGTGGTTTAGTTAGGAGTGATAACCAAAAACAAACAGATGTTTAATTCTACAGGAGACCATGAAGAAAACCTAATTCTTCAAGACTTAAACCTTCACTTACTGCTTAAGGGAATAGCAAATTGAGGAAGTCTTCACGTATCTTACAAGATGCGTTATCCCGATCCCACAGGCAATGGAGATACACATAAAGGACAAGTCGCCACAATGGCAGTAAACTAGATATGGATCAGGAACTTTCCTTAAAGGGTCTCCTCTGCTCAGTCAAGCCTAGGTCTCATCCAACCATCACAGCTTGTAAGTAAGCACAAACATGTTTCAGGGATGTCAAGCTGAAATTTCAAGGTTATTTTGTTTATTCTTGTGAAGCAAACAAGTAAATCAGAAAGTACACACACTACTGTCTTTATGGGCTGAATTCTTCACTGAAATAAGAATTGTTTCTATGTACCTTGAGGCATCACATAGTGTTTGATCTACTAAGAATCTTTCAAAAAACACTGGTGTGCAAGAAGTCCAGGAGCAGCATGGGGAAGACCTCATCTCCTGAAGCTTCCAAAAAGAACACTTTCTTCCTTAAATACGTATTAGGCTTTACTGTACATTTAAAGAAAATTTATGAAATACACAAACATAAGAAGGCTGCCAGATATATTTAAAGCTTAAATTTTGTTATGTTTGAATATCCAGCACTAACTCTGAGGATCTCATAATGTATTAATCTCCAGAAATAGCTGTATGCCATATCCTACTGGACATGAGAAATTTGCCATCTGCAATGGAGAATAAATTAAATTATTTATCTAAGAAAAAGAGTTCAATCCCCTTTGAACTATAACAAAACAAAGTTTCTTTTAAAAGAAGAAGGTTGTGTGGTTTTTAATGTGAAAATGCCTCCATGTGTTTCCCTACTGAAATGCTTTCTTACACATTAAATAATTAAAACAGAAACTCATTAGTTCTTGTTAACAGCAGACAGTCCAACAAGACCAAATTTGGTTTTACAAGTAAAGACAAGAGGAGGAATCATACCAAACTTTAAAAGGCACTTTGAAGCAGGGCCTCTTTGGATATTAGATCTATAGCAGTAAGCTCTGAGACACTATAGACCTAGAATTGTAGTATCTTAACAAGAGGACCTTTCCCAACAATTCCAGTTAGCTAAACCTCATAGGAAAAACTCAGGCTTAATAGATGAAGGGCTTGGTCTTGTTTGGGAATTTAAAAAATAATCAACTTGCAAAGCATTAATATATAGTGTAAAACTCATAACTTGGTGGCAGAAGTAACACCGCCTCAAAAGATCACTTGTTGCAAGAAAATGTGTAGAACTACAAGTAGATGAACTCCAACAGTTCATATCCACACTTTCAAGCAATCCTAAACTACTCAGGAGTAGCCTTCAAGCAACCACAAACCACTCAGGAGTAGTTTACAAACTGAAGTAAAAACAATAATAGCATTCACTGTATTCTCTTCTACTGTGGAGAGATTAGGTACTGTACTTATTTGAAGTTAAGATGTTTAAACATCACAAGTTGCCTGAAAAACAACAACTAGATGCACGTTAAAGGAAAATCTCTAATATTCACCCAAAATCTCACTATTAAAACAAAAAGAGATGCTTAAAGAGTTCAAAAGTTCCTTTTCCACAACTTCTTATCAAGTGTCTTATATGCACCACGACTAAAAGGCAAAATACACAAATATGACTGATGAGCTCCAAGGGTCACCAAGGAGTACAACAGCGAATGGGCACTGCCAAGGTGTGGCTCAGCCGCCCACCAAACCACAGCCAGCCCCAGCCACAGGCCCATGGTGTCCCCGCCACACCAGCCCTCCCAGCAAACCACCCGGGCACAGCTTTAACTCACTAAACCCAGCAGAAAACTCTCTCCGTGGCTGTTACTGACTAATGGGCCAGTGACACCAATTTGGCCAAAGAGGCAGCCAAGAAAAATGAGAAGAGGCAGTAGGTGAGCACCACCCTGCCAGGGACAAGTAAGGGGGAAGCCAGATTTCTCCTCTTTGGCAGAAACAAGCATAGTGCTTTTGTTCCATTTCACCAGCTGCAAATGGTTTTACAAATATTTACAGATATTACAAATCCACAGAGCATGTATCTACACAATTGTTTTAGGTCTAGCCCTAAACACACCTAAACTGGCTGACAACACACTCCCCACCATGCAACATTTCCCAATTAAAGGCTAATGATGCCAAAGCAGCCCAATATGGGGGAGAGAGGGAAGGAAAGGAAAACTGTAAAACATAAGATAAACTAGAAACAATGAGAAGATAAGAGGAAGAAACCCACTGCCTGGCTGTTGCTGAAACACGATAAGCTGGTAGCTTCCTATATTTATTAGGACCAATAACCACAGAAACCTACTAGTAAGTTGCAAGAATTAATTTATTTTTACCATCTTTATTGGTTAAGTAACAGCCCTCTCTCAATTAAACCCACTCTCAGCTCAAGTTACCTTTGACCACTCCACTTCAGTTAAAAGTTAAAGAATTAAAAAAAAAAATAAATCAAACCAAATCCCAAAACAAACCAAACAGAAACCCCATCCACCCCTTATTGCAACCCAAAATATGTCCCAAATACATCACACTGATAACTACAGGATAGGAGAGGGTTTACACATGTGCCTGCAGTTAAATTAACTGAACTACAGGCTCCAGATCTGGACCCAATGACAAGTTTCTGTACTAACTTCCTTAATAGACCTGTACCTTAGTTCTTTAGCACAGAAAATTATTACTGACATCATTACAATACGAAGAAGACCAAGACACCCCCCTGCTCACAGCTCTCCTCCAGCAGCAGTACAGATGTCAGAAGTCATACACCGCCAGGAGAGTCTGGATTCCAAACAGGGGTACGTAACGTGATGGGGGCAGGTCAAACCATGGTCCCCAGCCACGCATTAATAACACCCTATAATAACAGAGATGATGTCATGTTGCCATTCTTAAAAACTTTGGGGATGGCTATATTGAAATGAGAAGTATGACTGCAGCACCGACAGGCATGCCGATACCAGGTCTAATTTGGGGAGCAAGAGTAACACCACCAACTAAGTTGTGGAGCTTCAGTCTTCAGCACGCTGGAATAAAACGGCTAGGAGCCTTCAGTGCCCATGCCAGGCTCTGTAGGATCAAAATTTTCCTTACTTTGTGTTAGATTTGGCTAACACATGTGCATGACTGGCTTGTAATCATATCTTCCAATGACTTGTAGCACATTAGATGTAGCACAGACTTGGCTAAAAAATTATCGTTGCTTTCTAGTTGACTCCCAAACAAGCAGGTAACACAAGTCAGGAACATATAAAAGGCTTTTCATCTAAAAGCATAAACCGACATTTGTCTCAGCAAAAGTGTTGGCTTCAGTAGTTCTTCCTCCATCCTTCCTCTCTTTTCTTTCCCATCCCCTTGTTCCCAGCCCTCCCACTGAGCCCATTCAGCTGTTCACACAGGCCCACAGTGAACCAGATCGGGTAGCTGATGCAGATTAAAAATAATACAGGAAAAAACAAAAAGTGAGGAGGAGGGAAGGTGGAAAATTTAAGTTCCTTATATCAGTGCAAGATGGAAATGCAAAAATCATCGTTTCACTGCACCAAGGGAATGCCACATGGGCATAACCCTGCAGTGGAGCTCAATCAATTACCACCGCTAAAGAAATACTTGTCATACTACAATTAAACTCTCCCAGAGAACGTGGAGACAGAATAGCTGTTGGAAAGTCTCTTGATACCGAGATGACCTGTTCTCTTCCAAGCAGCTGACACAGCACTCTCCTGAAAGTGGAGCCTAGCACCAGCTAGAAAAATGAACATCTCTCTCCCACATGCATTTTTTCAACAGAGACCCCAAATTCCAGCCCAGAAGTCCCAAGCTTCTCAGATCTGGTGTTTATCCAGCAGTCCCATATAGTATGCGATTGCGCAGTCCACGAAGCAGCAGGCCAGCCCACTGTGACTCCTTCCAAGCAAAAGCAGCTCTGTCTCACCGTGCTGCCATTTACTTCATGGATGTATGGCGGCTGCTAAGAAAACCTCCATTTCACTGCAGGCAGGCAATTCCAGGATTGCCTTCTGGACAGTGAGTAAGATCCTATATTTCATTTTGGAATTTGATATCTTGGCATCCTCCCTACACATTTAAAAAAACTTTCACACCCCTTGAGAACTGCGCTAGTTTATGAGAGTCCCATACATATAGACAACCAACTGCCCTCCAGTAGAAACTTGGCAGGAACCAGGAGAAGCAATTGCTTTCTCTATGCAACTCAACACCACTAGTCAACTTACCCACAGAGTCTTACAACCATTCAAGTGGCAGCTCCTAGCCCCCTAGCACGCTCACTGCCTGATGCAACACCAAGGAGGACTTGCATGCCACTATCAGCTCCCATAGTGCAGGCTCCTCAGCTCTATAAAGGAACTACTGTACATCAACATTAAAAGAGAGAAAGACACTTAGTATCCTCTAGAAGAGCTGTCGATCGCACGTTTAACAATCAGTCTTTATCAGGGAAGTGCAGTCTACCTACTGGTTTTCTGAAAACAAAAATTCATGGTGTTTTCGTGATTAGGCCAAATGCAATCACCTTTCTTTCTGAGTCAACATATACTTCTAGGAGTGCTATTGATCTACAGCAAACAAGCTGCTTTTAGTAGCTGTTAGGTCTTGAGTTCATCCAACACAATTTGGGAGCCACAAGAATATTAATAGATTATCCGCTGAATGTTTGTCTTCCAGTTGGAAGTATACAACGTGACTATGCACAAAGCCCATTCAGGATTTAATCCTGCCCTGGAGTTCACACTCAACTTCAGTGCACAAAACCATTAGTGGGAGATACCCAGCACTAGAGGTCGGAAACAATTCAATAATACAAACTCCCCCAGCTCAGGCTGAACAGAGCGCTCACATAGGAACAGCTGCATCCATCCATATGTTGATCCTGGTAATATGTCAAATCAAGACTTCATCCATATGTACAGTAACGGAGCACTGTAACCTCGGCTATCAGCCAACTGCCTTGCCCTCTGCCCAGAAAGGTTACAGAGCAAATTCTGGACACCATTTCCAACTACAGAAAAGACAAGGAAGTGACCAAGACCAGCCAAAATGGATATATCAAAGGCAAATCGTGCCTGACTAGCTTGACTCCCTCTCTGGGATGAAAAGGCTGGCTCTGTGGCTAAAAGAAGAGCAGAGGGCATTATACACCCTGACTTGGTGTCAAAGGCTGTGCTAGTCTCCCACAGCATCCTTCGCACCAAAGCACGGAGGTGTGGCCCAGATAACCAGACGATAAAGGTGGGCAAAATCTGGCTGGAACGCCAAGCTCTAAGGATTGCAATCATCACTTACAACCTTCATCTGGCTGCTGGTTATTAATGGCATCCCCCGATGGGGGATGAGCCCAGCCCTGCTTAGAAGATTTTTAATGATCAGGCCATGGGCTAGAGTACACTAAAAGTTGGGAAAAGCATACCACATGCTGGAGGGCAGGGCTTTTATTCAAATGGACTTCAACAAGTTGGAAAGTTGGTTGACAAGAACCCCAGCAAGTTCAACTACGGTTAGAGCAAAGCTCCACATCTGGGGTGGGATAACTCTCTGTGGTATAGGCACAGCATCTCTGTAGGAAGGCACCTGGTAAAACAACAAATTGCCCAGGAGCCAAGAGCACACTTTGTGCAGCAAAAGCAGCAACATCACCGTGTTACCAGGAGTGCAGCCAGCAGGGTGAGGGGATGCATCCTGCTCCTCTGCTAAGCGCTTGTGAAAGTTGGCTCCAGCTTGGGCTCCCCAGCTCAAGGGTGGTGACTTACCAAGGTAGTCAGTGCTAGAGCATGGGAGGTGGAAAGGAAGGCTGAGAGAGGCAGGTTAGGTCAGCCCAGGAAGAAGACAGCTCAGGGAAGATGTTACTGCTGTCCACAATTACTGAGCAGGGGGTGTAGAACAGACAGGGACAGGCTCTTCTCAGAGATGTGCAGGGATACAGCAAAGGACAAGGGACACCTGACACCAGCTGGCATGTGAGAAAATCCAACCAGGCACACAGACAAGTATTTGCTGTAAGTGTGGTAAAATACTGGACGGGGTCTAAGTAAGGTGGTATCACCATCCTTACAGATAATCAGTCAGGCTGGACACAGACCCAAGCACCCTGCTCCAACAGATCAGCTTCTAGCAGGAGGTCGGCCTAGAGACCTCCAGAAGTCCCTTCCCACCACCCATGGGGTGCACAGTACAGATTTTTTTTCATACAAAACACTAGAGACAACGTTCCGCACAAGACTGGAGCCTGTAACAATAAATGCCAAAGAACAATTTCCAGGAAACAATTCCCTTCGTAAGTCACACCAGGAACCGAGCTGTAAATTTCCACAACTCATCTTGCCCTTTATCTTTCTGTTCTCAGCATCTGCAAACCAACATAATGCTACATGCACACTATCAGCTTGTAAGAACCCAAGAAACAAAGCCGGGACAGCCAAGAGGCACACCTTATCCCTCTGTGAAACCAAGTGCAACCAGGAAAAAAAAGCATTAACGTGACAAAAGAAGTGGCATTTTTCAGAGCACAAAATAAGGGTAGGCCAGAAAAGCGGAAAGAACAGAAAGTAGTTGTTGATGGAGAGCAGCCAGACAGGATGGCTTGGCCACCTTTGCTTTATTTTTTCCCTTGTTTACTTTACTCCAGTTTTACAGAACTCCACAAGAAATAAAGTATTTTGAAAAGGAGGTAACCTCACAAAAATGTTTTCCTGCACATCCTATAGTCCTGGGGAGAAGGAAGCTCCACAGAACAGCTTTTATGAAGGAAAATGGCCGAGCACAAATTCATGCCAGACCACCCTCGGTTTATATTCCATAAAATGCAATCCCAAACCCTGTTGCCTCTCCTTTCTCTTCACGTGAGTCAAAACAAAGGACAATCAGACAGGAGCGCAACCCTGAATAGAAGACTAATGGGAAGCTATACAACAAAACAGCTAGGGTGGAAGGGGAGGCCAAGATCTGCAGGACGTGCCTCACCGCCAGTCCCCTGCTCTACCAGCAGCCTCTGCCCATCTTTGTGCTCCTTTTTATCTCAGCAACTCCTTCTCCACCCCTACAACCTCGCATGACCCCCATTCCCAGCAACCTAACTGCACCCAAGGCCCCAGCCCGACCACAGCCTCACTCACCCACCCCCCCTCGCCTGTGCCCCTGCCCTAGAGCCCCCTCAGCACTCCCAGCCCCGCACCCTCCACCCCACAGGCCCCACATAAAGCTGCC
>VZRU01010752.1:0-16685 GCA_013398155.1 Pedionomus torquatus
GGTGGGGCGAGGGCTGGGGCGGCCCAGGTGGGGGGGATGCTCTTGGGAAGGGTCCCAAGCGCTCCCCAAACTGCTCATCTCTTTCACATTATTGTTTCCTATCGACCTGCTTTACGCGTAACTGGCGTCTTGAAAAAAAAATGCAGAACCCACCATCTTTGCCCGTCATTTAAGGTGTAAAACCCCATTTTCTTGGGGAAGAGGATGTATCATTCCCTCAGTGACAAGTGTGTTTTTCTCATGTTAGGTATTATTAGACATTAGGCATCAAACAGGGCTTCTGTTGCTTAGGTGATCAGGTTTTCCTATTGCCGGCTCCTCACTTGAAATCGTAATCCTTTCTGTGGCATTAGAATTATTTCAATAGCAAATAACAGTGGCATCGTAGCGGCTGTTCTGAGTGAATAACAAAGCAGCGGGGGCAGAAACT
Source organism: Pedionomus torquatus (assembly GCA_013398155.1). NCBI lineage: Eukaryota > Metazoa > Chordata > Aves > Charadriiformes > Pedionomidae > Pedionomus > Pedionomus torquatus. The sequence goes on from VZRU01010752.1 coordinate 431, forward strand.
CACAAGCAGAGAGACATGATTTCAACACAAATTATCCAAAGAATAAAAAAAAGCAGGGTGGGAAAGATGTAATTTTCTGAAATGGAAAACTTTCTCCACCTTTGATACCCAAAGAATTAATTAACTTGGCTTATATAATTCTTTGGGGCTCGATGTAATGCTTACACCCCAAACATTAAGTAAGCATCTGAAATGAGTTAAACCCAAAGCCTGTCATGTGAATCCTTGAGAAGTTTAGCAGTGCTTGGGTACAAATCCTCATTTCCAGCGGGGTTCAGCTCCTTGAATGGAAAGGAATCTCTTCAGTCTGGTTTTGATGCTGTTGAATTCTCCCAGAAATAACTGCTTCTGTGAGAGCTCCGTTCTGAGTGACAGTAATCCTGCCGGAATCCTTCTGCACCAAGGCTCCAGGGATCTCCAGAAATATTTCTTCTGCCACCTGTCACTTCTCTACCCATGTCCAGGATGCGCTGCACCTGCCTTTACACTTCTTCCCACCACTTTCTTAATTTTGAGCCAAAAATTCCCCATCAGTCAGTGAGATTTTGCCAATCTCAAATACCAGTCTGCACGCTTTTCCAGTTAAATCCAGCCTTAAATCCAGCCCTGGCTCTCAGATCTGTTTCAGCTTCCAGTGCTTATTTGCTCTGTGCTGCTGCCTCGTCTGGAGCTGCTCCTGAAAGAGAGGGTTGCGATTTCCTCTGATGGTTGCGCAGCGGGAGCACGTGAATTCCCCAACAACTGAATTCCTGTTTGCATACACGTTTTTACTCATACAAAAACGAAGCAAGACAGAAAAGCAAATAAATTACAGAGTATAAAAATTGGTCTCCCGTAGAATAGTTTTCCAAGTTTTGCAGGAAGGATTTTGTTATTGTTTTGAGCATATATTATTTTTGACTCTGTGTGAAACGCTGAGCTTCAGCGCTCTCATCTGACACATTATGCTTCTACTTAAAGACTATCATCAAGAGGGAATAACCGTGTCAACTCAGATAACAATTTTTATGTCATTAAGTTCTGATGACTAAAAAAAAGTAACATGTGAAGCAGAATGTGAAAAAACATACGGCTGCCTCTGAAGGTACAATAGCATAGGAAAATAATTTAATTCAGTAGAATAATGTTAATTGGACAGGAAGAGTATATGCATAAATTGGCTGCTATTTTGTTTCAATCACAAATAATTACATTTCCCTGTGTCTAAATGGCCTTGTCTCTTTCAGCGTCTCCAGGAGACATATGGGACCTTGTAAAAAAGCCACACGTGGCCCCTGCCTGGATTTGGACCAGACTTACATTTTTTCCTCTTTAAAGGTTATTGCCCCCCCCCACCGAAGAGGTTCTGAAAAATTTACCCTCTTCCCATTCATGTTGAAATCTCACTTTTGTTTTTCAGTTTATATCAGCCATGTAAGACGTGCACAATTTAGTTTCCTCTCTTTTTCTTCCCACCTTTTAGGCTGTTTTCATGTTTTCAAAGGGTGCTCAGGCCTTTGCTGGATCGGGTCGTGTGTGTCTCCCCCCTCAAGACAGACAATCTGATATTTCAGAAGATGCTGCAGCAACTGAGAAATACGCCTGGCATTTGGCATTCTCTCTAGAAGCGTTGGATTTCTGGGATAATCAATATGGCTACAACTATTTCTGTCGTTATTTTAGAACACCATGTGTTAGTGCCCTTAACAAAGTCAAAACTTCCTTCCAAATCCTGGATGATTCTTGCTTTGCCACACGAACCTTCGTAAAGGAATATGATCTGCATACTTTTGCATTAAAACCAGTCACTTAACTTTTGCTGGGGGTTTTAGTACATCTTTGATCTAGAATCTAACAGAATTTTTCTTACATAGGTGAACGAATCCTCCTGAGAACGCTGGGGAGCGTTACCAGCTTTGGACTCCATGATCTCTCAGGTCCCTTCCAACCATGAAAATTCTGTGATTCTACAGAAATTGAGAGGTGCTGCAGTTTGCTGGAGCCCACCGACAGGGAGCCCTGGTAAAGCTGATGGATGCGTTCAGCTGTGACTGCTGCCTGAAGCTGGGTTTAATTTTTGACAAACTGGGTAATTAGCTCCTATATTATGCCATTTTCATTGCACACATAGTTTTTCCATGCAGAAGTACATAGATCTGGGGTCTAGTCCTGCACCAAATTACTCTCAGGTCCATAAATCCTCCTACAAGAGAAGTAATCTCAGTGCCATGGCGTATTTCAGTAGTTCCAAGTAGAATATCCTTTCTGACTGATGAGGACCCCTGAAAAGCGGAGTTCTGATCTGATTTGTAAGCTGTAGCATCACTTTCAAAACCCGTTCTTTCAACATGAAATCTGTAAGAGAGTTTACCCTACGGAGCAACAGGGTCTAAAAATTGGAGCTTGATCAATTTGCATATCTTTTAATAAATCAACGAAGATAGTTCAATATAGGCATGTTTTTCTCCCCATTAAACCTGTCAAGGAGGAAGGACCGAAAAGATAAATCTGTTTGTTGTTTAAATCTTATCACACAGCCCTTTAGAGCAGCATCACCTCCCGGCAAGGAGAGACTTCCCAGCTCTCTCCCACTTAGCTAAGTTCTTATCAAAAAAGATGTGTTGATTATTTCAAACAAGAACATTGAACAGGGAGTTCACACTCAGATCTGGCCTGCATGGCTTGTTTATAGGGGTAAAAACATGGAATTTAATTGAAAATAGGGGGAGTGGGGGTTGTGGGAAGCAGCTGGCAGGCAGGAGACACGTTCTGTTTGCTGAGACATATGTTCTTGAACGGAACTTCTCCCTTGTGATCGGTCGTGCTCATTCTCCCAGCAGAGAGAGGCTAGATATTAGATGGGCATCAGATGGCAAGCCTTAGGAAAATAGATTGAAAATGGTGCAAATAATCATCTCTAAGCACGCACAGAGGCGTTCATTACTGCCGCTGTTACGCTGCAAAGCAGCCCGGTGCACAGTTGCAGTGTTGGGACTGGGATTGGTCAGATAATTTTTTTTTTAATTTTTTTTTCTTTCTATGTCATTATTTTATATTTATTTTTCAAAACCAAAATACTGTTCTTTAAAGTCAAAAAAAAAGAGCCAGCATAAACAGGAAGGATCCTCAAAAGGATGGATGAACCCGATGGGCTGACATTAAAATGACGACCAGGCTCAGCCTCTGGCTGTGGCGGAGGGTGGCAGCAGATTTTCATAGACACATACAAACCTGGACAGAGCTGTGGAAGTCAGGGGCTCAGGACATTGGTTTCGGGCCCCGTTTTGCATTTCAACTTTGGCTCCTTGAGAGTATTCACAAGTGCCCTTCAGCATCCTCGGTTTGACGGCATCATCTGGGTGATGTTTAAGGTTGCTTCCTTGTACGGAGCCTACGCAGCGGCAAACAAGAGCGTGTTAAGAACACACTGCAGCTGCAGCCAGTAGCTTAGGATGAAATTCAGCTTGCAATAATGCTAAATCAGTGACGCCATCCAGGACTAAGCCAAAAAACTTGTCAAGGAACACCTGAGCTTTTCTGAAGTCTAGAAACATGTCTCCAGATTCAGCACGTTTCTGAAATGAGCCCACAAAGTGCTGGTAACAGGGTCTTTGTTCCTCATTCATCATGGAAAACAGGCCTGTCCTGTCTCCTGTTTTGTTTTAAAAACACTTCTGTTATGATTCCAAAATTTCAAGCCCGTGTTTGATTTACGGAACCAAACCAGAGCTGTGTAATTCTGGGTTTATCCTCATGTTTTTGCCAAGAGTATAATTACTCAGAGCAGGGAATGCTCAATAGACCAACATATCTCGTGATAGAGCTTTATCTGTTGAGCCAAATTCCTTGCTGGGGATGGAGTGAAGTCCATCACATGGAGACATTGGCAGGAGATGCTCTTAATATGGGTCAGAGTTTGCCTTCAACCAGACAGATGCTACTCTCCTGGACCAAAAGCAACTTTGACTGCTGTTGCATAAAGTGTCTGAGTTTTACCCTTCACCTTTTCCAATGAATCCACCTCTGTCTTTAGTAATCCTAAAACATACTAACTACAAAAAAAAAGAAAAAAAACAACAAAACCCCCAAAAAATTAGTTGTCTTGTACTTATGTGTTAATCAAAAGGGAAAAAAAAATCCATTTATTTTAGCAAAGGTGGAATTTCAAATAGATTGGATTCTTGTTTCTATTTATTTGGCAGTTTCAGAAACACCTGTAAGAGGAGACAGTTGGTTACTGTATTTCAGGCCTGTGACTCTTGGTTTTTTTGCTTGTAATTTACACCACATATTTCAAAGCCAGTTACTCCTCCTAAAATAGCACAAAAACGCCAAAGTGACTATATCAGTAACTTAAAGCGTTTGGATTAAAGCTGAAGCATGGCAGCGTTTCCATCTTCATAGCCAACGGAGTGTCGGCTCTCACCATGTGCATGCCTACGGCATCTCAGGAGGAAAAAAAAAAACCTCAAATAAATAAACAGGTTTAAGGAGAGGCTGCAGACAACACTGTCGTGACTGACATCACTGTATAAAAGTATAAATATATGTATGTCTATGTATAAATAGCCGTTCCTGTAAAAAGGAACAGATACAGCTAACCATACTACGAAGGCAATATGGGCGATTCTTTTTATTATGGGCTGATTACATTTAGAACTTTGGCAGAACTTTGTTTCAGTGCTTTGCTGCTTGTACACCATAACACAGGGATTTTATAAACTTTTTAATAGGATTTTATAAAAGAGATGATGTAAGTTGATGTAAAAGTTGATGATGCCAGTGAGATATCGGGTAAGGAGTTTGGCAAATGATGTGTGTTACCTTCAGGAGACACTTAATTGTATCAGCCTGCCCAGTGGCCCAGCAGTTCTCTACTGCACTCCGAAATTCTAATTACTGTCTTCTGCACTGCCTCCTACCAGGAGCACTGCATAATTAAACTCTGGGGGTGGAGGAATTTGTAGTGGATGGATACAGGCTGGCTTGGCCAATGTGCTCTACTGCTTTGTCCGTCTTTAAATTACCAGTCCTGCTTTTATCCCTCACTTATTTCTCTCAGTAGCCTCTACCCCAAAGTTGCCATTTCAGGTCTGCAGAAGGGAGTGCTCACTCCAAACTCCAACTCTGATTCCTGTCAGAAGGCGTTCTGTGCTGGGTCAGGTCTGCAAGCAATTTTACATATATATCGTAATTCCCATCTGAACACATATGTTAGAGTATTCCGAGGCCAGCTGTGCTATACAGACCTCTTATTTAGAAGAGCCTCTTTTTTATTTTTTTTTTCCTGGAGTGGAGGTGACTGAAAACTTGCACATTTAAATGGATTTTATCCCTTTCCCTTTGGGGAATAATCTTCCTCCCTTTGTAAAATGGACAGCAGCCTTAACGCTTCCCGTTTCGTCACCTGCACCGGTTGCTTAGAATAAGGATCTCATTTTCACATGAATCCTATGGCAGGGCAACCTGACAGATTTAAATTCAATGAAAATTACATAAAATTGAAAAAGAGCAGATGCCGTTGTAAATGATGGCAGGGCAGTGCTATTACTACCATCTACTTTGCATAATCTTGTCAGCGCCAAAGCCAGTTAGCACATTTCACAGCTTTTCCCAGCAAGCTGCCACTGTAAGCTTTTTGGGAAAAGACAGGGCTTCTTCTCCAATTCAGGATTTCTCAATTGCCTCGGCCATTCATGCTGGTTTTGTGCTCCTTGACACAATATCAGAGGGAAAGTATCAAATTTAAGCAATTTTCTAAATGGTAAGGAAGGCCCCAATTTCTTTCGTAATACTTAACTTCATCGTTCATGTGAGAAACTTCTAAAGAAAATATCTGATTTTTCTCCTGTGTGTTGGGGGCACGCTTTTAAAAGCTCGCTATTTCTTTATAGATTGGAAGAGGAAAGTGAGGTGTGAGAGGCAGATACTCAGGTGCATGTCATGCTTTGGCTGGCTTTGGGTCCCACCTACACATCCTGGAGCTTCTGACTCATCCTTCAGCCTCTGTCAGAATAATCAGGTACCCGTTGCTTTTATCCCATTCTCAAAACTGTCTTTGCTGGTGATCTGAATTATCACCACTTTTCTTACCTTCCCATTAGCAAAGAACCTCCACTGTGCAAAGGAATTGCTGATACAGAATGTTCTGGTGCCTGGGAAGTCTTTCTCCTGCCTTCAGAAGACTTTAGCTCAGCCCTTAGGGAGCCATTAGGGGTGGGAGGTAGAGAAAGAGCGTTTGCTACAGCTTGTCCCTTGGAATTGGAGAAGTAATTTAAGAATATCCTAGGGAACGTAAGAGCTCTGTGATTCCCCAGCCACTTTATACCTCTCTGTAAATCTTAGGCCCTGGAGATCGTTTAGCAAAAGAATTAGGGAGGAGAAAAATCCTCCCGTTTTCTAACCTTCCTTCACTGCCCAGTTTCAGATGTGCCAAGGTGTCTCGATCTGGCAGCATGGGGTAGAGGCCAAGCTGGCCCTTCTTCATTCCTACAGAATCTGTGCATTTCTTTACTGGTGTAATCCCAGTTGAGGATTTGTTAACTCCTGTGCCTCAGATCAGGTACCTGTGTGCTTCGTATTTTAGGGACTGCATATCTGAGAAGGAAAATTTGATGTCTTTAATCAATCTGGATTTACCAAACTTGCTATTCATTAGAGCTAACTCCCAGTATTTCAGAATGCAGCTCTTTTCCCAGCTCTCTTTGCTGCTATGAGATATCAAAGCCTGTAAAAATAGAAAATTCTTTTTGCAGCAACTTTTTTCAGAGATACGGAATTGTGCCCTTGATTCCCTACCAGTCCTGAGATAAAAATTGTTCAACCACATTATATTTCTGACTTCCAAAAGATTTTATTTCCATTAGGAGCAGATGAAAGTTCCTTTGGGATCCTTACACATCTCACCACATAATAGAGCACAGTGTACTTTAAGAAAACAATAAGAATTAAAAAAGACCAAAACAAAACAAAACCAAAACCAACTTGTTTGCTTTAACAGTAGAAAATTTGGGGCTCAGGTGAACTATAATGGGTCCTATTAACATTGCACCAGAATTCTGAATTGCTCGTGCAATGATAATAAATATTTACAAGACTGAAAGGATGGCTTTATTCCCAGTGTTTTATTTCCCCTCCCTGGAAGCTATTACCTGAAGTGCTCTCTACTTTTGGTGATGTTAAACATAATCACCACAATTTTCCTTTTGAATGACTAAGTCTCCACTAGAAAATATTTACAATTGTGGTAAGCTTAGAAGAGAACTTGTATCTACCAATGTTTTGTTTGAGGCTTTTGAAGGAAGAGTCGTGTGACCTTAGAAGAACCACCTGACCTCGGTCAGAGGACAAAATTATCCAGCTCTGTGGAATAAAGAACCTTCTACCAAATCTACTTATAAGCTGAGTTTCTCAGAATTTCCTGGCCTTTCTTATGCTGTCATTTCCCCCCTATGTCTTGTTTTGCTCTCCTCCCTTTCATTTATTAGCTTGAAGACCAAATGCTTGAGAGCCAAAGAAGAGAAAGACCTAAAATGAGAGGTGGAAAAAATAATGTTTGTGGCAATTTTGAAATGCTGGGTCATTCACTGCCCTTGTTAAATGACCCCCTTTAAACTAGTCTCATAATTGGGTTTTTTTTTAATGGGAAGAATTTTCCATCAGTGAAAGTGATAGAAACATGGATGCAGAATTAACCCTGGACTTAACATGATTGTGTCCTTATACAGCTGGCAAACTGTCATCCTCAGAGGTGATTTTGGTGTTATTCTTGTTGAAGAAGCTCTACTTTTGCACAGGACAAGATTTAAATCTGTCAGAACAACTGTTCTGACAGTGTCCAGCTGTAGCCACACCATCTGTGCTGCCTTTCAAACACGGGCACGGCACAGAAAGTGGCCATTTCTCCTCATTTTTTGTACAGCAGTCACTAGAGGTGTTTTGTTTGTTTGTTTGGTTGGTTTTTTTTTAAGAGTCTTGTTACTACATTTATTTAATTTCTCTCCTTTGAAGGGGAATCTGGTTGACTCCGTCTGAATATTCTCCATGGTCAAAGGTGGGATGAAACAGAACTCTTTCCACCCTTAGAAAACAGCTCCAGGTAAAAGGTGTGTAGCTGTTTATGTACCCACGTACAGGAGGGTAATTTGGGGGTAATTTATCTTCAGCACAGGAGGGGAAGTTGGGGAGAGCTGATGAATTTTCCTGTGTATCTACAGACTGTTCTGGAAGAGAAACCCAAGAAGGGAATAATCTGTGTTCACCACTGAATTTTTTAGGTTATTCTTCTTGGATCAATGTAGTTGTTAAGAAAAATAATCTAATCTTATTTTCCACTATATCTTTTATTGCTGCAATTCGTATCTGTATATTACCTTATCTGTGTGCCCTGATGGGATTGTTTCTAATTTGTTCAAATTCAGAACAGTTTCTGTTTGCTCTGACTATGCTCAATGCTGGCTCATGCAAAACTCTGCTTTTCTAATCAGTTTTATTAGATAGCATTACTGATTGGGTGTCTTTATACTTGTCTTCCAGACTAATTTATGAAATGAATTCTGACACCGGCTGTTTGAAGCTTCTGACTCTGATACAGGTAACATTCAGGTTCATAATAGGGAGTTTATTGACAAGTTTATAACCAGAAAATGAAAATCACAAACTTGCTGGCACAATGAGTACACAATGTACGTGGCTCCCTTTAGTTATGAACAGACAGTACTTTGAACAACAGACAATTAAATGTGATGCTGATCTCTTCTTTTATGACAGTGGACTAAATCTACTAAGTTCAGGCACTGGGATTGCACCTGGTTCACAGTGGTGCCAACAGGAGATGCTGTGTCTGGGCACCAGTACAGCTCACACCCTTCACTACTTGCTTTAGACAAGGCCCTATTTGCTTATCTGCTATTTATTCATGTCAGTTGAATCTAATTCAAACCCTCAGACTCACATATTTACTCTTTTGGGCAGTTTCACATCCCAGTCCAGCTCCGGATAAAGGACTGTAAAAGCCCCCAGCCACGGGCATGAGGGATGGAGACGTCCCAGTGGGCAACACTGGGACCAATTTCATGTCAGCGCTTTCAGTGGATTCACAACAGGGCAAGGGCTGTCTGAAAGGCTTAAATTGCCACATTTCTCAAACAGCTAGGAAGAGAAGAAAATAAAAATGTTCTAAACCCTGTTAAGGGCTTAGGATAATATTAATATCGATGATATATCCTAGTATAAGAAACTTATTCTGTCACCAAACCCAAACATCTGTGTCACCAAATACTTTAATTTTCTGTTTGGAACAGCAATCGCTGTTTATGTCGCAAAAAAATCACCCATCATTGAGAAGAATGTAATTCTAAAACTTTGTGACCTGTTATAAGAAGAGGGCAGCTGAGGGAGAAAGCTTTTCATTATGATTATTACTGCATTGTGAGTCTGATTTTTTTCCTCAATTTACTGTTCAGTCGAGTCTTCTGCCAAGAGATACTATATTAAAGCTGTTTTTCTCTCTAGACGGTTAATGAAAGGTTATAATTAAGATAAGTGGGATCAAGCATCACATCTCAAATTGAGGTTGTTTGATGGGAGCAGCTGTCTTTTTCCTGCTTTAGAAGCTGTGTTGGTGTGAACAACTGGAAACCTCTGTGTTCTTCAGAATCCTCATTAGTTTTTTGTGCATTTGCATTCAGCCTCAGGACGAAAACTCTCTGCAGTCCTGGTGGCTTGACCCAGTAGACTTCAGAGCTCATATGACTTACAAATTCAGATCATCTTAGGGGATGGGGGCAACCAAAGGTTAATGCAGGCTGTTCAATGGGCTTCTTGGTACACTCTGACAGTTCCTTCCTTTCAAAATTCAGTGTGATATTACAAGTAATTAAACATAGTTCTGATTTTGTAGTGTGGAAGTGTTTTTCTTTTAAGAACAGTTGAGAAGTGAAGTGCAGCTCTGCTGATGATAGCGTGAGGTTGAGCCCCACGTGACACCCCCTGACACCCAGCGCATTTTAAAGTTTCTTTCCTCGCCTCCATCGCTCCTCTCCTGGTTGAGGAGTCAGCACTATCTCCAATATCCTACCTGTGTATTATTGGTACTTGTCCCTTCTGTGATACCACCACACATGACAGAGCGGAGGAGTAATGCTTTTTAGCCTGAATGTTTTAGCTCTCTAATCTTTTCATCAGTCCCCATCCCCTGAGACTACCTTATGTTCAGCAAATTTGGTTGGTCACTGATTTTAAGGGATGAGCTGAAGTGCCAAAGGTAACCTGGGGTAGAAATCCAAATGCCCAGTTTGTAGAATCATAGAATCATCCTTAAATATTAATATTTGCTGCGTTAAAATCTGGAATTGTCCTCTGGTTTATATTCTTGCTGGAATAGATTTCAGTCAGGCAGTTTGGGTTTGGACTCAAATTTCTCCAATGTCAGAAACAATCTGGTGTTAATCCTCAGGCTTAAACCTACCTCAGGGAAGAAATACCAACAGAGAGGTAATACATATAGCTGGAAGTGTTTGGAATAACTGTTTTAACAAGTTTAAAGTGTCTGATCTATAGAAATAAACAGTTCCAGTAGAACTAAAATGCCTTGAATTGGGATTTTAGCCTTTGTACAATTTCCTTAAACTTCTCGCAAAGCAAAAGACCAGCTTTGGCAGAAGAGGTTTTGCTGGAAGTTCAGACAGAGCAGCAGTGATGGTGCTGGGTGAGTTTAGGATGGTGGATTTTTCCGGCAGCTCGATGGTACATGTGGGGTTATATCCTGAGAGAGAAGCTGCAGGAGAGGTGCTGGTGTCAACCTCTCCACGTTGATGAAGTGCAGTACAAACGATGGTCACGCTCTGCTTCCCCGCTCTAATGAAAACGATTTCTCTGTGGTTTTCTTCTCACTGTAATACCCAGGGCCTCCAACTCCTCCCGTACAACTTTTCCACTATAATTAATCCCACGCTTCCTGAAATGTAAGTCTGTGAGCAAGTTTGCCAGGTCTTATTTTTGCCCGGATGCTCTTGTGTTTCTCTGAGCTGCGTGTGGAGGGGCACAGCAAGACCAGGAGAAGCAGTCAAATGGTGTTGGAGGTGGGCTCCTCCCTGGTTTCTGCAGGAGAACGGGCTATTCGGGGGACCAGTTAGCATAAATAATTCCCAGAAACCCACTGGACATCAGGCTTTACTGGGACTATCCTCTTCGCTTTGCCTCTGTGTCAGCAGCACAGTAAGATCCTGTAGGAAATGCCATTGTGGGCTGTAATCATAAGTGGAAAATGTTTGGTTTCACAGCATTTAAGTGGAACTGCCTGTGAGTGCTGTTTTCAATGCAAAACATTTATTTTTAGTCCCCTTTGTTGTCTTATCAGTCATTTGGAAACAGCCCCTCGAGGTGCCTTTGTTCCCGTACTGGCAGCCTGGCCAGTTCGGTGCTCCCTGCTCCAGACCCGCTCCTGGCTGGTGGCCACAGCTGGTGCTCACGGGCATTTGGAGGTGACCATTGCACCCTCCTTCTCCTGCGTGGCCTGTGATGGATGGTGGCTGCTCTGTTCCCACCATCACTGTGTGATACCTTGTTAAAAAGAGCGTTAGAGCTTCCTGGGACTGGTTTATCTGAGAGCTACAAGGGTATTCCAAGTGAATGGAAATGGAATGGAAATGGCAGAGGCAACCAAGCTGCTTGGAGGAGACTTGTTTTAGGAACAACTTCTGCTGGGAAGAGCAGGGTCTGGATTCTGAGTTGTTATTCCAAAGTATCCCATGGCAGTGGATTGTATTCCTGGCCCTGCTGGACGGTTACTGGTAGGAATCCTGTTCGAAAGTACCTCCTCCAGTTCTTACCACAGGGAAGTTGTAGAGAACAAAGCCTCCTTACAGGATTTTAAAATAATTTATAATAATTAAAGAATCATAACTGCAGCCTGATAGTTGAGCTTCAAAGGCTTTGCGGATAAGAACATCCCGGTCTTTCTCAAGTGAACTAAGAGAAGAAACCCTATAACTGCCTTTTTTTAATACCACGCTAAATATCTGAGTGGGGCAGGATTCAGGTATTCCCAACGCCCATGCTTCCACCAAGAACAAAGTGTTTCTGTTTTTAACAAAGCCCTCCCAGACACTGATTTTGCATTCTCTGCTCGTCCAATGATCTACACACCAGCATTGATGTGACTCAGATAGATGTGGCCCCGAGACAGCGGCAGTTGGGTATAGAGGGGAAATGACAGAAAATCACCCAGGTGGGGTGAGACCTCACCTGGAGTACTGTGTGCAGGGCTGGAGCCCTCAGTATAGGAAGGATACGGACCTGATGGAGCAGGTCTAGAGGAGGGCCACGAAGATGATCAAAGGGCTGGAGCACCTCTGCTATTAAGACAGTATAATCTTCAAGTCTGAATGTTTTGCAAAGGAAAGGTTTGTTAGGATATTAGAGGCACAGAGGTGTATTTTTGGGGGGTAGTAAAGCTTGGCAAGAACTTTGATTTCCAAAGAAACAAAATCCAAGCAAACATCGTCAGTCACTGCTCATTTTCTGCTTCTCTAGTGAGCCTAATCTTATGTTTCATTACATATTCATGTGGGCGCTTGACTCCTTGTACAGAGTACCTGAATAAGAATTTAATCACGCTGCCAATTAATTTGCAAATAAACTTATTGAAAATGCTGCTAAATGCAAGAAGTTTTGGAAATGTAATACAGAAGCTCACCAGGTGTCTGTTTTTTAAATCTGAAGAACTCTAACGTAATCTGATAAGTTGATTCTGTAATGAAGTTGCTGTGCTGAATTTCAAGGCCTTGGGCAATGAAGAAAACCATAACCTTTTGTTTCATTAGACCACTGAGGTAGGATATATTCACAAAACTGGATTAAACAGGCTAAAAAGCTCTAGCCAAATGCTCTGGCAGGAACTAGTAAATTGGGTATTAGGGTACAGACATACGTATCTATAGCTCTGCTTCCCCGACAGCAGTTTGTGACTCACCGCGGCTACCCGGGGCACACAGGAGACAACGCTTCCTCAGAGGGTTTAACACCATCTCCATCAGCTCTTCCAAAGCTTTCCCTTTTTGCTGTCTGTCCTGGGACTTTCTAACGTGGTTCTGGGATTCTCCTCTGGATCGCCAGCATCTTTTTCCCACCTGTGTGTCATCACCCTGGAAATACCCTCGTGCTGTCTGCTAGTGCTGAGATTTACCCTGCCCTGAGTCCCAGCAAATACAATCGGCTTTAAGAAACAGCAGTTGTACCCAATAAATCCCCTGTTATCAAGCATTATTAAACGAAGAAGAAATAGTAACATCTGGAATAAAGAATGAAACCCCCATCAAAGCTGAGGTTTTACCCCAACGTGCAAGAAATAGAAGGAATTAACTGAAGTTTCCATTCTCTCTCGGGTTCTATGTGGGAAACATTCAGCTGTTTTGCTGATGAGGGGTGACAGAAAACGGTTGAATTAAATCAGAGAGTGTAGAGAAAAGTGCGTGACTTCTGAGGAAATTTAATTGCGATTTATCTAGGTAATGCTGCAGAAGGACCTTTTCTAAATTCCAGTCACCAGGAACTGAGACTTTCCACAAAACTTCCCCTTGCTCTTCACAAAACACCTTTGAGCAGATCTTAAACGCTGCAGGCATCCGCAGGGTTGATTTTGGCAGGGGTGATCACTTGGGAGAAAGAGAATTAGAAGAATGCTCCAATTTCATCTCCTGTTCAGCTGCAGTAGTTAATCAGAGTAGGCATGAAAATGTCTGTGTTTCTAGGCAGGCAGTGAGCCTTTGCCTTCATCCTTTCTGTTGCCGAGGTGGCTGCTAAACGTGTTTTTAAGTAGGAATTTTTGTGAGACAAGGACTAAGGTGTATCTGAGCGAGGAGAAGCCTGATGCAGCAGATCTGAAGCTTCCATTCAAAGGAAAACTCAGGAACCCTATTATTTTCCTTAAGGAGTGAAACAGCTCCTAGAAAAGCCATCTCAATCGTGGAGAACAAATGTTTCTATTAGGGCAGAAAACCAGCTGGAAGGATAAGAAAATGCAGATAATAAGGCTGATGATGCCTTCCCAGATCTAAGGAACTGTGCACTTGCAGTGCTCAAGGGTTTGTTTTTTTTTCCACTTTCTTCCAAAGCATCTGGTGTCGGAGAAGGCGAGTGGAATAAATGGACCTTGGGGCGGATGCAACCTGGCAATTTGCACCCTTCTGTGTGCTACGATGACAAATCTGGTGCTGAGGTGTTGGTTCTCCCAACACCTGGCTGTGTTGGCTTGCCACATCCTGAAGGCCAGAGCGGGGTGGGTACCATCCAGGACCAACAAACGGGCAGACGATGCGAGCTCCATGGAAACCCGTCATCCTTGGGAAAAGCGTACAGCTGCATCCTCTGTGCCTCTGTCATCTCCAGCCTTTGAGGCTTTAGAATACGGCCCTTTACTTCCCCCTCCTCTGCAGGAGGCAGAAAAAGATGATGCTTCTTCTGCATTTATTGCTCGCAGTACCAAGATTTGAAAGTGTCTGCTGTGCTAAAAACACTTAATAGTGCAGAGTGGAGCCGGCTGCTTTCCATTCTTTGGATGTGCTGACAGCTCACTTCTCAGAGCTCTCACTGTGGAGAGGAAGCGATTCATCTGCAATCTCTGATTATTATTTTTATTATACCACCTTAAAGGGGGATTCACAGTAGAAAGCGGTTCAGAGTCAACAGCTCAGAAGGAAACAGGTATTTCCCATGAACTTATAAAAGCATCTCTGTCTTTTGTTGAGGTGACATCGTCGCTCGGCTGACCCCTCTTGGATGGCTGCTTGGTGGTGGCAGGACTACAGTCTGCTGGCGCTCCTTGCCAGAGGGTCAGCAACAAATTTCCAGTTTGTGGAGAGAATGCTGGGCAAATTGCAAACAGCATGGGCTGGGCCAGAGAGGGATGCCAGGCAGAAGCTCCCAGGTCCCCTGCGTTGAAGCGGAGACGCCCGAGATGCTGCTGAGCAGCTGGTTGGCAGCATCCTCTCTTCCGCACAAGCTGGCCGCATCTCCCTGTTTTCACCCGAGATCCCAGCAACGTATTTAAAATTGAATTTGTCAAAAAAAGAACATGCCGGTAGGTATATTGCCCTTGAAAATAGGCAGTATGGATGGTGCTGCCCACCTGGGGGGATTGCACCTGACACCGGCCAGTCAGCGTGAAACAAGTGTGAGGTTAAATCTGAGGATTTTCTTGCATGGATTGGCAGCTGCCCATTCTGCTACGGCTGCGGGTTGACACGCTGCCCACCCATCCTTCCCAGAGTTCCTCCTGTAGAACTGCAAAGATACATTATCTTACAATTTGCTAGGAAAGACTCAGAGATCCGCCTCGGGTGTTAGGGAACACAAGCCTAGGGAGCATGGAGTCATCTGGGTATAGTCATCAATGAAGGGTCATGTCCTCCCTGTGGCCTGGTCAGAGGTGATTAGAGGGCTGGAGCACCTCTGCTGTGAGGACAGGCTGAGGGAGCTGGGGCTGTTCAGCCTGGAGAAGAGAAGGCTCCAGGGAGACCTTAGAGCAGCCTTCCAGGATCTGAAGGGAGCTCCAGGAGAGCTGGAGAGGGACTCTTGGTCAGGGAGTGGAGGGACAGGACAAGGGGGAAGGGTTTTAAATTGGAAGAGGGGAGATTTAGAGAAGAGAAATTAGGATGAACTTCATTGCTGTGAGGGTGGTGAGGCAGTGGAACAGGTTGCCCAGAGAAGCTGTGGCTGCCCCATCCCTGGAGGGGTTCAAGGCCAGGCTGGATGGGGCTTGGAGCAACCTGGTGTGGTGGGAGGTGTCCCTGCCCAGGGCAGGGGGGTTGGAACTCGATCATCTTTAAGGTCCCTTCCAACTCTAACCATTCTATGATTCTATGTAGATAAATTCCTCATTACATCGTTTTTCAGACCTGGAGCTGCTATTGATTGCGAAACATTTGAGGATATGGTCTCCAAGAGCAGATGGGTTGGTGCTGGAACATCGCTGGGGATGTGCAGAGGGTGGTTGCTATTCTGGAGCACTTCCTACGGCAGCTGCCGCAGGCTGGAGCACAGAAAGATGTCTTTTTTTTCAGATGCTTTGAGCCATCTTCCCCTCCTGCTCCCACCCACCTTCCCACACAGTTGTCAAGCGGTTAGTTTGTACGGAGAGAAGTTTTTGTTCCTGCAGTTCAGTTTGTCACAACAGTCATGTCAGGAGGAGATTGTCTGGGGGGAGGTTTATGGTTTTTGGTGGTTTGTTGTTTTTTTTTTTTTTTAAACCAGGCACATTTCAAGTGTAATATTCAGG
>VZRU01010752.1:16860-37973 GCA_013398155.1 Pedionomus torquatus
TTGTTTTTTGTGGTTTTTTTTTTTTTTTTTTTTTTTTAAACCAGGCACATTTCAAGTGTAATATTCAGGGAGCCAGCCCAAGGAATGGCATCTGTAGAATGGATGGAGGACGTTCAGACGGCTGGGAGCCCTTCTGAGGTGGTGGTAGCCACTTTGAGTGAGTGTTTTGCTCCTAACGAGAGGCTACAAGCCACCTGAATACTGGATACAAGCCACAAAGCTTCTCTGTGAACTGGTTTGAGCCCCTTTCTGTCTGTAAACGGACCCATCTTTGGCTTTTATTTTGTTATTTAATGTGATTTGCATCATGACAACAAGGCTGCCTCATAGTAAGAGCCTGTAAAATGGCCGGTTTTAGCAAAATCCATGGCTAAACCCATGACTTTGAACTCGAGCCATGGATTCGTGCATGGGGCAGGGAACTGATGGTGACTGGAGCTGAATCAGCTAAGCTTCAGTGCCGTCCTGCTTTCCCAGCTCCTTTCTCAGGGGCTGGACCCTCTTTCCTAGCTTTCAAACTACTGTTAGCTACAGGTTCTGGGGGTTTCTTTTCCTGGGGAGGCAAAAGATTCTCCTTTAACTCAGTGTCTGATCCCTGGGGTTGTGAGAGACCTGTTAGATTGTGTGACAGATTTGATCAGTATGCTGTTTTCTCCACCTCCTGTGTTTCTGTTTCCCCTGCCTCTGCTCTAGTGCCGTTAATATTTGGGGCAGATTTTGCAGAGAGCTGAAAATACCTTCTTCCACATATATTTTTCATCCTTTTGCTTTCTCCAACACTACAAAATACCCTGATGATGTTCCTGCCTTCTCTTTTGCCATTAACAACTATGTTTTGTGACAAGAGCTATAGTTGCAGTCAGCATGCAAAATTTGCTGTTATTTTAAATAACCATCTGCTCTCCCCACAGTCTGCTACCTCACCCTTAATTTCTTTATTTTTTGGATGTTTATTTTGATTAGCCTTGTCACATGGTGCTATGAGGAAATCTTGCTTCACTTCACGCGCTGCTGCCATATTGATACAGAAAACTGGCTTACAACCAAAAAGAGGTTATTTTTTTTTCCTTCCATTCCCTCCCACCCCCACCTCGACTTTTTTCTTTTCTTTTTTTTTTTTCCAGAAAAAAAAAAGTTTTATGTAACGAAGTTATTGTGTAAGGAGGAGAACAGCAGGGAGTGCATCAGGACTCATGGATTTTCTTCTCATCTCTGTCACAGATCTATTATGACACATCAGGGCAAGTGACTGGGGTCCAAATCTCCTTCCTGGGATCATTGCAAAAGCTGCTGAAGTCACTTAAGTAGATCCATAGTCCCACCTGGATATCCAAGATAAAACCCTAAGCTAGGGCAAAAAAGAAAACCTTGGAAGAACCATCTCTATCAAGGAAGAGCTGATGTGCTAAAGTAGGTCACCTTTGTTTATTCGTATTAAAGTTACTGCTAGATTCAGATCTGGAATTTCAGACTAACACCCATATTTGCATGCCAGCTTTGCATTTTTAAGATTTATAATACATATGCTGTTTCCCTCTTCCACGAGGAACAGTCTGCGGTAACTAAAGAGCCACAATTCCGAGTGGTGAATTTGTACATGTGATGGAAATGTGACAGGCCATAAGAAATCACTCTTCGAGGAGCAAAAAATCAGAAAGAAAACAGTACTCACTTTGCAAATGCAAATCTAACTAGTCTGGGTGGAATAAAGAAAGGCAATTTGGCTTCCTGGGAGAAACATTTTTGGAGGAAATCTGGTCCCACTGAGGGCTTTGCATACATTACAATTCTGGCATATCCATGGGGAGGGAACTGTATTAAAGCTACCATTGTGCTGCATTTTGGTGATATTGTGCTTTTCCTTAGGCTTTACCTTGCTGTTGGCTGTGGTGGTGTCAAACAGACGTGGCTCTGCTGCTCCAGGCCATTGGATGCAGAAGTGGGGAGGTGAGGCAGGAATCAGACCCCCGGGAGTAAGCCACAATTAGCTTAACGGGTCTTCGGAGAGCCTTAGTGCCCAACCTGGGTTTACTTATTCTCATGGCTTTTATCAGTGTAAACTGTGAGTAATTCTACTAGTCAAAATGAAAGGGGAATAAGGTCTTTTGGTTCTGTCAGGGATTTCTGAAGTTCACTTAAGGTGTAATTTTTATGTTACAAAACACAAGGGATTCCTCCAGAAGCTATGAAAAGGTTTCTTCCGCTGTTCTAACACCACACGTGGCTTTCAGTGGTGTGTGTCAAGAGCAACTCTTCTGAAATCAAAACAGTTCTTAAAGTTCCTCCTGAATTAATGATACACGGATCTCGTTGTGGAGTAGATTTTTAGATAAATTTTAATACGCCTGCTTTGCACTTCCTGGGGCTGGGCTAACTCATATTATTACACAATTTCTTCAATCTAAATACCAGCATGAGTAGTTAGAAAGCCTATTTCACGTGTGTCTGAGCCCAAAATTGTTATGTTATCAGTGAAAACAGGAGCTGGTCCTCAGGTTGGCTTTTCCTTTATCCTTCCCTTTGCTTTGCAGTTATGAATATTGTAATAATTGGGGAAGACTTCAGACAAGAAAATATACCTTAGTTCTAGAGAATCCAGGTATGAAACACCAGTTTGTAGGTTACAGGCTTCGTTGCTCACAGGTTAAGGTGCTTAGGAATATCCTGGGAACGTCCAGGGTTCCCCTCCCCAGCTGTTATCCCGTGCCTTGTCCCATCACTGCGTTGATTTTGTGAGTGAGTTCCTCAGGACAGAGGCTTTGGGTGGTGGAAGCAGAAAACAGGCACAATTAGACAGCATTTCTAAGTACAGGCTTCCCAGCTGACCTTGGAAGGCAAACCCTGCCCTTCTGCTTCTTTACAGACTGCTGTAAAATCCACTTTGCAGTATTTCTTGCTGTGAAAGTCTTTCATTATGAAGCAGGTATCCTACTAAAGACTGAAACACGGCACATCTTTGTCATCCTCACGGTGCTGGCTGTGATTATTCTGCTGGATGAACAGCAAGAGAAACTTGCTATTTCTCCCTGCATCTACCGCAGGGCTTTCGTTATAACCAGGAAACATCTCCCCCCTCTCCAGCTCTCATCCATGGCCCTAATTTCAACCTTTTTCCCCAGAACTGGTATCTTTCGAGCTTGGGATGGCCAGGCAGAGTCATATTTAAAAAAAACTCTCATCACTTCTGGGCCAGCCAAGGGGAAGGCTGTGAGATGATGTTGAATTGACCCCTTTGGTCAGTGGTGGGCACACCTCCCTGAACCTCCTGTCCTAGAAATCAGAACACAGGAACCGTCAATCAAGGCAAAGCTGCTGGTGGAGCAGCATGGGCAGCTCTCCAAAGAGAGAGCACAGCACTTAGGAGAATCCTACTGCAAATTGCAGAGGTTGGGGCAACGCTGTGCAGTTCAGTGCTTCATCTCCTTTCCTGAGATGGCACCTACCAGCCAGGATTTGCTTCCAGAACCTGGGAATTCAGTTTAGCTGCAGTAGAACTGGCAAGACTCGAAAGGCAAACGCTGGATAAGCTGGAGAACAAAATTTCAGTGCTCTGCAGAGATGAACATGTAACAGAGCAAACGGCAAGTGTGAGGGAGAGATTAAAGTGTTGGCTGGTTTGAACTGCCCTCTTCTCCTACAGAACGGGCTTAACTGATACCTGGGTTTAAATCATACTCACCAGCTGGCATCTTTTCCTAATTATGCCTAATTATATTTAGAGTATGAAAATTGCCAGGTCATACAGTTCTACCCAGATTATGTTTTAACTAGCTAAATCAGCAGTAATTGGAGGTATTGCCCCAATATATAATTTACTTGACAGCTGCAATGCAGACTTAATTTCCACAGGGGGTTTCCCAGCCCTCATTAGAGTTCTGTAGTTCTCATGGCACTTGCCTGCTTTAAAGCCACCTCAAGTTTAATTTCAGCCACAGGCACAAATGGGACCTACCCTCAGTGGTAAGTGCAACAGCTCAGCTCCATCCATCCATCCATCCATCCATCCATCCATCCATCCATCCATCCATCCATCCATCCATCCATCCATCCATCCACAGATGGATCTGTCTGTTCTGGTGAATTGCTCAGGGAACAATAAATTCTGATCCTGATTGAGAAATGCTGTAATTCTGATTAATTAGAATGCCCACAGGTGACTAAGTGCCACTTGGGGCTACAGCTCCAGGGAGATTTTTGGTGGTAGCACTCCAAACTTCCACTTGAGGTTTAATCAAACTCCTACCAACCTTACAACAACCCAGTGCTTGTCAAAAAAGTTGGTGGCACCAATTTTTGCCAGAACAATGCCATGAAGTGTCTAATCAGTTACTTATTCATGAAATGGTGTGTACCTGTGGTACAAAAGAATTTGAGAGATCTTTTTAGAGGCAAAAAAGGCAGCTCTTTTTGTTGAAAACTCCTCACGTGCTGATAAATGAGCAAAGGGTGGGTGGCCAAAGCTCCTGCTCTGGTGGAGCAGCGAAAAGGGGCTGAGAGTTGCAAGCCCGATGTGACACAGCTCCGAGAACTGAGAGCACCAGTCCTGGTTTGCAGCCGCGGGGTGACAACAGCTCTGAAGGGCCACCTCTCCCTGAAGTTGTCCTGACACTGGGTGCCCCGCGTGCTGGGTGCCACACAGTCTGCCCTGGCTCTGGGTGAATACCCTGGCAGGCAGAAGATGAGTTAGGTCTGCTGGTGTTTTACTCTGTTCAGGGCACGGTTTGCTAAGCCATTCTTGAGGATTCAGCCTCTTATTTTGTATTAGCAGCTTCAAGTTTTGGTTCTTCTCTCCCATTCAGAGATCCTTTAGTTCTGCTTGGAGAATATTTAAAATAAAGGCACGTCTGATTCAGCTGGAACAGCTTTCTTTCCCTAACAGCTTGATAAATTATCTGCTGCCGTCATTTCTGATTACATAATTTTAGCATTTCATAACCTTAATCCCAAGCCGGGGCTGGTCTTGATCACGACATAAGAAGTTTAATACACACTCTGATTTGAGGTCTGCCTCAAATCCCCACTGCTTTCCAGCCACGTGCTTCTCCGGGGTAACAGAAATCTTCACTCAGCACATAATTTGTTCCCAGGTTTAAAAGACTTTTGATTTCTGCTGAAGCAGATCCCAGTACTGGTTTGTTTGGGTTTTGGTTTGGTTTTTTGTTTTTTGTACAAGTAAAGAATGAGGTTGTAAGCTCCAACGGAATAAAAGTATTTTTATTGTGTTTACATGGCTCAGTAGATAAATGGACGTGGAGACTTCAATAGTTGTAATTTTCTTCTGCTTCCATTACCTACTGAATACTCAGGAAAAACTATAGGAAAATAAAAGATAACCTATGGTCGGGTATTTAAATCTGGCTATTTCTTTAAATGCTGTAAAAGAGATTTCTGCAGGTCCCATCAAACTAAATTATCCACCTTATATAGTATTTAATCTGTACGTGGCCTCTGCTTCTCACTCTGGGTGAAAATACTGGAGAACACGTACCTGGTTTCCACTTTTGGTGAAGGTCTAACAAAGCAGCTATGAAATATTTCAGCTTTTTTCCATTGCATCTCTAATCTACTCTTCTTTTGCAGTAAGTGACGGATCCACACTTCTCTGGGCTTGATTATGCCATATGGCTTGTGTTCTTCATGACAAAGAATGGAACAATATTTGCAAATAATTAAATGCAAGAGTGAAAAATGGATAACCGAAGTCTATGGGAACCAACACCTGATGCTTCTGAATTTTTTTCCCTGATACATTATCCTTGTATAAAGTCTAAAATGTGTGTGTGTCTATATATAAAGTATACTTTATTATTTCCCCTGATAATAATTTTTCAGTAACATTCAGGAAAACATCAGCGTATTAATAATTTAATAAGACAGCGCCTCTCTGATGGCAACATTATGTCTTTTCATCTGCACAGCAGCCCCTGGTTCTGCTGAAGGAGATGGGAAACCTCGGAGATGCGACCTGGGGATGGTTGCACTTCAGGTATCTGCAAACAGGTCTTCAGGTAGAGGTAGAGTTTTCCTGAGACAGACATAAATTACACTACTTCAAGGCATATTATTAAGAGCAAAATTTTGAGCTTATTTTCCTGATTTTCTATTTAAAGAAATGCCACCCTAAACAGGCTGCCCACACTAAGAATTTGAAGGTGCACAGCAAAATTAAAGAAGACTCAGAGCTCTTGCCCTGCGTTACCTACTGGTGAGCTATTTTGCTGTTACCTCATTTGTTTTGTGCTGCTCAGCGGGATTCTGACCAAGCTGCACAGGGATGCTGTCATTAATTATTAAGAAATTGTCTAATCCATCAGGACATCAGTACTGCTATAATGTTTCCCCTGAGGAGACAAAAAGAGCCTTGAGTAAGGAGTTGGAGGTGATCCAGTGAGAACATGCAGCCCCGAAAAACAATCTTACTTCTTAAGTTTGTTAAATGAAATTTCCAGATGTTTCCTTCCTTCTCGGCGTGGCTCACCAAAAGGCTACAGCAGTCAGCTTTTAGAAAATGAAATTTATTTCCCAGAACAGAAATATCACTGAAGGGACTAAGAGACAAGGGTCCCGAGGGACGGAATTCCTCCGTTGAGACAAATTTCTCATGTCTTTTGGACATCCCGGTGGTATTACATGTAATTTTACAGAAGCTCTGACCGAGGCCTGCTTTATAGTCATAGTACTGCAGTAACAATTCTACTGAGCTTAAAGCCAGAGATTAAATCTTGTAGTTATACTTCCAGGTGCATCACAGACGTGAGATTTCACCCATTTACCTTCCTTTTGACCTACTGATGTTTGACTGCTACGTGGTGAGGAAGACGCCCAGTACCGACCCAAAGATAACAAGATCTTACTCTATTGCAGTCTCTCGCTTCATCTTTTAGGCGCTGGTTCTTGTTGTGCCCCGGGGGCAGCAGCCCAGAACCAAGTACACGTCAGGTACCAGCGATGGCAGAGGACAGCCCACTGTGTTCACCCTCAAAGAGGGTTTGGGGCATTTCTCTCTGCCAGTAATTCCTGATTGTGTGGGAAAAGAAGACCACAGAAGTGCAGCACGGGAGGTTCTGTCGCTGGGTATGAACTAAATCTGTGTCTCCCATTTCTTAGTCTTTACATTGTGGGAGAAAGCATCTGATACTGCCCACTGGCATTTTACTTGACGGGTGGAAGCAGGAAAACCCTTGATAGAATGTTATCTATGAATCATTGGAATCTATAAAGGATTCTGATTTTCTCTCCTATTTCCAACCTTTCTTGTCCTCTCTTCTCTTAAAATCCCAAATTAGGAGTGAAAGGCTCATAAGCGTCTGTCTGGAGTAATAAGGATGTCTTCTGTCAGCTGATAAAAGGCATCAGTCCTATCCATGAGATCCAGGCTGCAGCAGGGCTCTTTGGGCTCAAATCTCAAGGATTTCACTCTCCCTCTTTGCCGGCTGCAGGTGGCCGTGAGTCATCTTTAAACTCTCAAACAGCCGGGGTGTTTCAGGGTGCTCTGCAGCTGGGCTGACAGATACAGCCAATACTGTGCATCCCCTCCCTTCTCTAAAGACATCTGGGACACAATTGTGAGCAGGAGCTGAGCAGAAACATTTTTGGTGGAAAAGCAGGTCCTTTGGGAAGGAGTCCTTCACAGTCCTTCACAGCAGCAGAAAAAAAAAATAAAATAAACCAGTTTGTAGAAAGCTTTTGTCAAGAGATTGGTTCCAGTGTTCCATAAAATTAAATTTCTGGTTGAAATGAAAGAGCATCTAAGAAACACTCACCATCCCTTCATCATCTTCAGAACAGGCAGCGATGATATTAGTCACCTTCAGGGCTTAATTTCTACCCCAGACTTTTGGGAAAATACTGCTTCTATTCATCATGGCATCAGCATTCGTGGAATAAGTTTGCAAATAGTGGTGTAATTCTTGTCTACGTGAAAGACTTTGCTAATCCAGGGCAAGAAGTTTGAACGTGGCAGATATCCTGACACAAGAAAACAGCTTTTCCAAGGAAAAAATGATTTCTGAAGGGGTTTTGACTGCTCAGTGCTTCGGTATCTGGTAAGTTTACCAATAATTAAACACACTGCAATTTAACTAATTGTTGCACACACAAGTCCCCGTGCTCCAAGCCATCTCGTCGCAGCCTGGATTCCGAGTTCTCTCCTGGTTTCCACCCTCCCATGTTGGCTGCAAAGCATCCTTTGGTTTTGGATGCTTTGGTAAAGAACGTGGTCCCTGCTCAGTGCTCCTTGCTCCCTCCCCAGCAAACCCGAAAACAACACAGAACCTTCAGGAAGGGGCAGGAGAAAGATGGGAGGAATTCACCGCTCACCCATGTCAGGGCGAGGGTGCTTTGTCCCTCCTCTGTGGATATAAAGGAGGAGTGGGGTTCCCTATTGGGAGGCAGGAAAGAAGAGGTGCATCTTTCACTCCCTTTGTCAGGAGATCGCTCCTGGTAAGAGTTTGAGGTCTCCTGTTTCAGGTAGATGATTGTCTCTGCTTTTGTGAGCACTGCTACATAATTTGGCTTTAAAAAAAATGCAAAGGTCTTTGCTAGTAAAATAACCTCTTTCAAGCACTGTTCCCATTTTCTACAGGAAATCTGACACTGGCTTTGTCTATGTCCCTAGCCTTTTTTTGTGTTTCCATCAATCAGCCCTCTTCCTCCATGAAAGCCTGCCCTGTAGCTCCAGATCCATTTCTTTTCATGGTCGTCAATGCATTTGCCAGTGCCTTGATGGCTTTCAGTTCTTGGGATCTCACTGTTTCCTTTGTCCTTGCATCTGAAGCAGTTTAGATGCAGATCTGCTCTATAAAGAGAACTGGAGCATCAGTCAAGTGGATTACAGTGAAGCTGGCAGGTTCCAAAAGCTGTATGAAAAATACGGTCCTTTTTGTCAGGCAAATTGTCCCTCGAAAAGGGAGGAGTTCCACCAAAGCTGAACTCCTGGATCTGAGAGTTTCAGATCATTTGTGGAAAACGCACATGCTTCATTTTTCCCACAACGTGGATACCTCTGAGGAAAGGAGATGATTTCTCTTTGCCGTTCTCTGATGTCCCATAAATGAGGAAAGAGCACCGTGTAAAATAAGAGTCCATTATCACTTTTTATTCCATAACCTTTCCATTCAGACACACTCTTTGAGAAACTAATTAAGGAACTCGCGGTGGCTAATGCATCCACTCAAAATAATGCACATTCATACGCTATTTTCAGCAAGAGCAGCCGAGGTTCATTAACATTACACACAAGCAAATGAATTCAGTTTGGGATAATGCCACCCGATTAAACTTTCCACAGCCCACTTAACTGGAGCTTTGCTGTGCGTTTGACAGACACTTTAAAATCCCCGGAGACCCTCTGCTTTCCCATTTTCATTCCATCCCCTTCTAAAGCCCCCATTCTGTCTGCTCGCAAGTTGATTGCGAGTGCCTTGCTCTTTCCATAGGGTTCCCGGGGTTTAAATGAGAGGAGTTGCAGAGCTAAATGTTGTCCCACCTGGGGAAAGGCAGCAGAGTGGGACAGAGCTAACGAAAGGGTAGTTTTCAGTTATCCCTTCACAACCACAGCTCAGACAATGGGTTTTTGATGTAACGCTACATCAAAAGCAGCGTGACCAGCAGGTCACGGGAGGGGATTCTGCCCCTCTACTCTGCACTCGTGAGACCCCACCTGGAGTCCTGTGTCCAGCTCTGGAGTCCTCAACAGAGAAAGGACATAGAACTGTTGGGACGGGTCCAGCCAAGGGCCACCAAGATGCTCCGAGGGCTGGAGCCCCTCTGCTGTGAGGACAGGCTGAGGGAGCTGGGGCTGTTCAGCCTGGAGAAGAGAAGGCTCTGGGGAGACCTTGGAGCAACCTTCCAGGATCTGAAGGGAGCTCCAGGAGAGCTGGAGAGGGACTCTTGGTCAGGGAGTGGAGGGACAAGACAAGGGGTAACGGTTTTAAACTGGAAGAGGGGAGATTTAGATTGGATATTAGGAAGAAATTCTTTGCTGTGAGGGTTCCCAGAGAGGTGGTGGAGTCTGTCTCTGGAGACATTCAGACCCCACCTGGACAAGTTCCTGTGCAAACTGCTCTAGGAGGACATGCTCTGGCAGGGGAGTTGGACTAGATGATCTCCAGAGGTCCCTTCCAAACTCATATGGTTCTGTGATTCCATGGGGATGGAGGGATGGATCCTCATCTCACAGGGAGGCCAAGTTACAAAACCCCAGTCAAACAGCCAAGGATCCTGCAGAAGAAGCTGTTGCAACCACCAGCAGTTGTTTGGAAGTGGAAGCAGCTCCAGGGGCTGCCAGACACCTGCGTTCAGCCGCGTGGGTCTCCCTCTGCACATCCCATGGGATTTGTTGAAATGAGATTCAAACGAGGGCTTTGTTTCTTGTAGGTGGCTGCTCTGCGACAATTAAAAAGTGAGTGTCAATAAATACACACCTCAGGATCACCTTTATCGTGCATTTTGGGTTTTTTTATCTTAGTGTTTTGCTGCTTTTCCTCAGAAAAGTGAAGAAACGAATTAACTGTGTTAATAATTAATGGGTTGGCTAATTGAATCGCTGCCCTTTTCACTTTTGGTGATTAGCCAATATTCACAGCTTTTTAGAGTTTGGGTTTTTTTTTTTTTTTTTTTCCATTAGGGTGAGAAGTGGCTGATGTCTGTACCTTCTTCCACATTAATTGATGAAGAACACACTCCAATTCCCAGTGAAGGCTGCAGAAACACAGCGGGTGGTTGCCTTGATGAGGAAACCCTTGTCTTGCCCTC
Organism: Pedionomus torquatus; assembly: GCA_013398155.1. Classification (NCBI taxonomy): domain Eukaryota; kingdom Metazoa; phylum Chordata; class Aves; order Charadriiformes; family Pedionomidae; genus Pedionomus; species Pedionomus torquatus. The sequence continues at coordinate 27,616 of VZRU01010752.1, forward strand.
CTGTGGGTGCTCGCTCCAGCCAAATCTGCTTTTCCTCCTCCCTTGGAGAAACCACAGGAGCCCAAGGAGGCTGAGAGCACCCTGCTTCATACAGTGACCCTGCACCGTAACGAAAACAAGGTGTGAAGAAGGGTTTTTCAAGATAGAGTTTGCCAAACTGTGCTTCGTAACAGAGAGGGGGAGGCATTCTGGAAATTCCTTATCGTGGTTAAAAGCAGAGAAGCTCCTGTAGCCTCTCAGGCTCTCTCAGTTGCTGTGTTCCCAGAGTAATCCCTTTGACAGGGAGCTGTCAGAAAGGTCTTGATTGCACCACTCATGAAGCCTCATGGGCAGGAGCACTGAGTCCATCCATGTCCTTCATGGCCATGCAGAAGATCCTTAGAAACCTTCAACAACTCCAAACGTAGGAGAAAAGTGTCTTGAGTGTTGAGAAAAGTATCTGGGGAGGCTGGATCTGTTGGGAAATGGCTTTTTATTACTCTGCATTGTTTTTTTTTCTTTCAAATATGCGTATTGTACAGTATTTCCTCATAATCCAATCAACTTTTACATAGTGCTCCATTTTCTGCTTAGGTTATTTGGATGGAAGTTCTCCAACACTCACACAAAGACCCGCATGTGCGTGTTCGTGTGTGTCAATTTACACACAAAATTGAATCAAATCCTTTTGATTTTTCGGTGCCCACAGCTGGACAAGACCATAACCAGACTTTTGCTTCGGAGGTATGTAATGGGCTCATCTGGGTTTTTCAGACCTCCTCTTTTACCCATCGGTTACCATGTGCCTCCTGGCACGGAGATAATGTCCCCACTGTCCTGGGCTGGGCATGCGCGCACGTGGCAGGGAATTAATTTGGCCTGAGACAGCTCAGATGGCAAAAATCCTTGACTTATCTGCCAAGGAAACTGAAAATGTGCTTCAGCTGAGATCTGTCAACATGAGAGGAGCAGAGGGTTGCCCAGTCAGCCAGAAGATGAATTTGTGCTTGTTCTGTCAACGGCTGGAGATTGGAATGTCAATATAGAGCCTAATAAACTTCTAGTTGCTAAAGAATTAACTGCTCTGAGATCATGTTTAATAACAATCTGGTCTACCTGAGGCCACGCAGCCATCTGCAGCAGTGTCTTCAGGCTGGCAGCTTTGCCAATACTCTGGCTTTTTGGGTCTGCTTAGGTGTCTGAGCCACCCAAATTAAATTTTGGCCCCTGGCGGCTTCACTCCTTGAGGGCGAAGCAAGAGAGATAATTAAAAATAAAAGCTGGGGAGTAGAGATGGAGAGATTAATATCTTTTGTTAGATTGCTTCAGAGGAGCTGCAGCTGAGATCGGGTGCCGAATGCACACAAGCAGCTTTCCTCAGGAGAAAGGCATGACACCCTAAATTTGATGGAGGTCAGCCCCTGCCAAAGGGCTGAGGAAAGCTTTGTGGCTAATCAGGCTGTTAACAGACCAGAACCTGATAGCCTGAGATCCCTGAAAAGGCCCTGAATGCCCCTTCTGTGGTGCAGGGGGTTGTTTCCCATCTCAGCCCCGTCTTGCCCAGGCGTTGGAGGGGGGTGCAGGTGGACGGCTGGGGACCAAAATGCCCTTTCTCACCGCAAAGTGCTTTTTAGTGGGTACACACTGGGCAAGGCAAATACTGAACGTGGAGATTTCTTTCCTTTCGTTTTGGCTTGGCAAGATTAATTAACGGTGTCATTGATGCTGACAGGACCGCCTTGGGGTAATGCGGCTGATGCTGGGCTCGTCACGAAGAGCTGGTGATGAGGGTGATCTTTTTGTGCTGTATTATTCCATTCGAGTCCACTCGAGTTCCTTTTGAAGGACGTTTCTCTCTAGAACCGTTACATTCTCCTATTTATTGATAATACACGGCAACTTATTCCCTGACACTGGAAATGAAATTGGTTGTTGGTGACTGCAGGGCTTTCATTTAGGTCGTCTGGAAATGCAAAGCCGTGATTTAGATGGAGTTAGAGAGACGCCAGGAGATACTTTCCACCCCGCGATGCTGATGTCTGAGCACTGTTGGAGCTGGGATAGTGCTCGTCTCACGGCTCTCACAAAGCAGCTCCCTCAATATTGCTCATCAAAGCCGAGGTTCGGTTGTCAAACGCTGGCAGGTTGGGGCTGGCAGAGACGGGGGAGGATGGAATAAATGTGTTAGTGGGCAGAGGGCAGGTGACGGGGTCGGGAGCACAGGACAGATCTATTTCTCCCACAGCCCTGCAATTTGTCCTGTGACTGTCACTTCCATTTACAGGGAATGGGTTGAGCTGGTGACCCGTGGGTGAGTGACGGGCCAAAGCGGGAAGCATCTGTCTTGGCTCTAATCAGGCTGCAGTCGTGCCGTTACTTGGGCGCCTTAGAGGCGTGAATGCTTTTATCACTGCACTGCCCAGCGGAGCCTGGGACAATATTAAGACTTTTCTGATTTTGTTTATTTTGGAGGCAGCAGGAGAATAAATGAGATGGTAAAGGCCACGGGGAGAATTTCTTGCAGAGCCAGGAACTGAAGCGTGTTCTTGTAATTCGCAGTCTGGTACCTGACCCACGAGGCTCAGGTGTCACCCTAAAAACCTGTTCTATTTAATCTGTTCCTCCAAGGCCCTGTAAATACGTACACGTTGAAAATATATCTGCAGAAGATATAGCTTAACAAGTTTTTCACTGTTTCTCCAGGAGTGGGATTACTTGAAAATCAGCTGTGTTCTGTTTTCAGTGTTATAAATTATTGTTTATGATAGAAAAGTATCAGTTGTACATTGGCTTTTATTCCGTGTCCATTTATGCTTGATGTCTCTCTAAATCAGTGGTGGCTAACTGACTCATAGACAGCGATCCAACGCTAAATCAAGTTTCATTCCTTTGATGAGAAGCCTGGAAGACAGAAATAAGGTAGCTGAGACCTCAGATCTTTCCCCAGAAACACCTTGTTCTTCCTATAAACCAAATAAATGCCTGTGTCTGTTACCAGGGCCAGAGTCTCTAAATGAGGCTATTTCCAAAGAGCATTTCCATGGATATTTATTTATTTGGTGGAATATATTTTAAAAAACCAAAAAGGTAGGATCCTTTGTAACTGGAAAAGAAGCAAAGTTGTCCATCTGGTCTCAACTTCTGTGGCAAGACTTCTTTCCCCCCCCACTTCTGAATTCCCTTAAGGGCTCCTTTCTTGCCATGTTCAGGCCAGTCCCTGAGCCCCCGCCGTCCTCTCGCAAGAACTAGGAAATGTAATTATTTCCACTCTCTCTGTTTTCATTATGTCTGTATTAATAGTCTTCCTTTTTTCAAGCAACCCTTGCTGACAGCAGACCATTACCGTCTGATGCCCGTGCACCGAGCACAAATCCAGGTTAATACACCGCGGTGCTGTGTAATACCCTGTCCCGCTGCTGGGCTTAATCTAATCCAACGTGATGTAGGAGGCACCATGACACAACTCGATATTTCATACCAGGATGCATTATCTTGCAAAATTTCACGGAGGGCTTATTTAAAAGCTCTTATTCTCCACCAAAACCTCCCAAGGTACAGAAGCAGGCTGTTGCCTGCGGGTCTGATACAGGTTCCTGCTGCGTCTGAGCCACCCTGTCCTCTCCTGACCATCTCTGAGAAGAGCAGGAAGGGAAGAAGGGGTGTCAAAAGGCAACCCCCAAGATGCCACCAACCCAGCCTCCTGCCAAGCAGCTCAAGAAGCTTTGTTCTTTACAGCTTTTCTATGAAAATGGGTTGGCTGGGTCAGAGTGAGCAGTGGGCACAGAGATGCCAGCAGAGGACAGGGGAAAGGGTGATCCTGTGGTGGTATGCAACCACCCAAAAAAGATTAAATTAGAGGTGAGAACACAGCGGCTTCATGGATCCTGCTAAGAAGTTTAATTGAAGTCACTTGCTGTAGCAGTGACCCAATTTCCCCCCCAGCAATCACATCAGAAGTGATGTTTGATGAGATGGGCTACAACAGCAGAACAACATTTCTATCTTTGTTTTTTCTTCCTTTTTTTTTTTTTCTTCCTTTTTTTTTTTTTTTTTTCTTTCCTAAGCAGAAGAAATGACAAACTTGCATTGTAGGCAAGGAGAGGAAGATGAACTTTTCATGTTCCATTTGTGGCAAAAAGCACCGACACGTGACGTGGCTCTTCTGGATCCCGAGCTCTGCCGATGGTTCTTTCAATCCCATGTTCCCTTTTCAGGCAGTTCAGGTAGGGGGAACAACTCTATCTGGAAAATTCGGGTGCTACATTACCTTTGCCTCTGTCTTCCAGCCCCACTGAATTCCCAGAGTCTGGATTTCTCATCAGCACTCAGTCCTCGTGACATTTCTCCATCTGGGACAGACTCTGCATTGCCCCTGTCTCCCCAGGGCGCTCACAGGAAACGATCCCCAGGTTTTGGCAACTTTCTGCCCCCCATCTTGCAGGTCATTACTGCTGCGGCACCTTCACAGCCCTCTACGACGGGGGAATTTCCCCCATCTGCCTTGGCTCTGCTGGCAGAGAGACCAGTGCAAAATGATGCACTACGTCTGGGCAAGGGTTCCAAGCATTCTCCTGGAGCCACACAGATGTCATCTTTCATCCTGTTCTTTCTCCTAAAAACAAGGCTGCACCACGAGCTAGAAGAAACAGCAATAATTTGGCTGGTTCTTTTTTTGATGCTAGTGGAGGATTTGTATCCTCTCGCTGACGCAGTTACAAGTGTTTAAGTCCTTGGCCCTCGGCGTAACTCCGTCTGGCATCCCGCACGGTGGTCTGAGACCCAGCTCTACCATCTGCAAATCAGCAGCAAACTCCACGGAGAGACAGATTTATGACAGCTGCTGCCATCTCTTCGTTTTTATAGCGGGCTGTTAATTTAGACTTTTCATTCAATTCAAATCCAGAGAAAATACCAGTCCACAGCGGCAGCACTGACAATCATTCCTCTTCTCGAAACAATAACACTGACTAAACAATAGGATCTTTATTGTGAAGACTCAATAAAAGCTATGCTGGCACTTGAGAAAAATCAATTGACTTATCTTCAGGCCACAGAAGGGAAAAACTCACCCGCCTGCCATAGCAATGAGCCCAAAATAAATCTTTGGACCTGGTGCTCCTGGACCCCTCGATCTCAGGGACAATGAAACCCAGATGTAGGCGAGGGACTGTCCAAGTTAGAGTAACATCAACCCCGGAGACCGACTTTGCTGTTGTTTCAGTGCTTTGTTAAACTAAATAACACTCGTGAGGAATAGTTTCTACTGGCAGGTTGATGTCCATAGCATCAGCATTTTCCCAGCTTTGCTTATTAAATGGGTGTGCCAGGACAGAGGCACCGTATGTCCACGGCTCATACTCATTTCATGTCTCTGCTTCCCAAAGGCACCAGCAGAGCTTCTCCCTCCTGGGCAGACACTGTTTTTACACTCAGCAGAACCCATAAAATCCCCAGAAAATGGCCCACTGCTATAAACAACACCCTCTCCAGGGGTGGGGAGGGAGAAACCATGACAGCAGACCCGGCCATTTAAGCCAGAAGGTTCACATGAAGACACATGCTGAGAAAAGATCCATCAGCTCAGAGAGATTTCATTTCTTCCAATGATTGCTTTGGCTTGTCCACTTCTCCCATTTATGTAATTTCACACATTTCTGTATATCATACATCGTGGCATTGTTGAAAAGAGAGGCTGAAAGACAGCAGAGCAACAGAAAAAAACCCAGAAATGTCCCAATTCACACTTGCCCCCCTTCTGAAAGAGAGCAGTAAGAAGGAACCTCATTCAAGAACTCGTCCCTTCCAGCTGCCTCCACGCAGCTGTTTGAGATTAAATGGTCTCATCCTTGGGGTGGATGGATTGCTAATTGCTTCCCTGCCCTCCACCCTCCTCCGGGGTTGCCTGATAAATCCAATTTGCATCAGAAGAAGCAAGTGAATGGCAGAAAGCTCCAGGGTTCTGCAGCTGTTGGTGTTGCTACAAACCTGGGGGAAGTAGGAACATGGAGAGATCAATGGTGGGAGGCGATGGGGATCGCAAAGGGTGGCCCATTGGGTTGACACGGTCTGGGCACCTTTGCATCTTTATAAACATGCCTAGGGATCTTCCTGAGATGAGGGAAGAGCCTTTTGCTGTGCTTGGCAATTGATTAACTCCTTTTGCTTGGTGCCTGTGTTGTTTAATTGATACCACTAAAGCTGAAGAAGTTAAGGGTGCCTTTATATAGTTATATATTTTATATAATATATAATAATAAATAAAGGGTGCCTTTATATAATAAGGTGCCTTTATATATAATGTATTGGTGATGACATACCTGCCGTTAGCAGGTTTGGTTTGCAGGCCATCTCTGTGCATGCCAACGTGAACTTGACCTTTTGCTCTCAAATTTATAGCCTGGTCCATGGGACAGATGAGACGGGAGAATTCCTTTCAAAGGCTCTCGGTACAGGCTTTGGTAAGTCTGAGGGCTCCACTCACGTGAGAGATTAATAACACAAATAGAGGTTTCATCGCAGTCGGATTGTCAGCAAGAGGTGACAGAAACTATTTGGGTCATTGGGAATGAAGAGGTTGTGAAAGCCAAAACATAAATGAAAGGGAGTAAGTATCAGGGACAGCCTTTTCTAAGGAGAATTTAACACGTGAAATTCTTTGCACAATATTCTTGGCCAAACCCAGATCCTCTGAGTATTGAGTGCCAGGGGGTTTATCAGCACGTTTATTTCTGTGCACGGTGGAAAAGGGTAAATGCATAATAGTGAGACACAAGCTGCAGCCTCTTGGCAAGTGAAGGGCTTGATCCCTCCTGTACCAAAGCTGTGACCTTTTGTTCCTAATTAAACAGCAGCAGCTGAGGAGCTGCTTGAATACTCAACGTGCAGAAGAACTGGAATAACCAGCCCCTGAAGAGGGGGATCTGCATCCAGCAGAGCAGGATGGATGAAGAGTGGTGTCAGGAGGGTCTTGTCAAGATCCTCTCAAGGTGTAGGAGTTATCAAGTCAGCCAAGACCACGTAGCACAGACCACGAGGTGAACATTTCATCTGTGCCCATCAGGCCCTTTGGTCAGTTTTCCAGGGGTTGAGCAGAAACTAGATTTCAGCTGAACAAGTCTCTGACAGGGTACTTCTGCAAACAAAACAAAGGCTAATTTCATGCTGAGGGCTCTGTTCCCACCTACCTGAGCTTGCTCTGGAACAGGTTTTATCTCTTCCATCACCAGATAGTTACTCTAACAGATTACAAGTTATGTACTTTTCTGTGAACTTATTTTGTCCTTTTCCTTTAAGCTGTGCAGCTTTACACATAGATAAATGGATGCGCTTAATAGAAAATATACTTCCTGAAGGAGTTTAAAGAAGTAGGAAGACTCATCGTGAAACATGCACAGAGCATCTCTAATGGAATTATATCATGTGAGTCTATTCGAAAACCATTTGTCATCTTGGGACAAAGCTATAGCCAGGAAGGAATATTACAGGAGAGCTTGCTTTTTTGCTCAACGTATTGCCGCTCATCTGACTGGAAACCCACAACTTCAGAAACCTTTTTGTTTATTTAAGTGCCAGATGCCTGATTTAAGGCAAATTGGGCCTGATCCCAAAGCCTATCAGAGATGATGGGAAATCATCCTCTGAATTCAGTTGGCTCTGGCTCAGCATCACAAGCCGGTGTCTCTCACGGTCCCCTTCCTACCACGTTCCGTGCTGCTGACCAAGAGCGTTTATTACAGACGGTCTCCTTACACTCTGGATTCAAGCTTCGGGCTGTGCTTACTAATACTTAACAGAACTCGTAAATAAAGACCCCTCATCTATGTGGCCTCAGTTTTCAGTATAAACGTGTGGCTCTACAGTTCTGAATTAATATGCTTGAAACTGTGCGGGGGAAAAGGAGCTCATTGTGAAATTTTGCCTCACGAGAAAATCATGTTGCCGGTATCGTTTGCTCCCAGTCTGTGATGGGGAAACTCAGGATGTGGGTTGTAAGGGCACAGAGAGAGAGAAACCTCGAAACAATTGGATAGTGTATTGGCAGCAGGACTAAGGAAGCAGAGTTGGGTTGACGGTTGGACTAGATGGTCTTAAAGGTCCCTTCCAACCTAACAGCTGTATGATTCTATGACTCTGTGTAATGGAACCGAGTGATAAACAACCAAAGAAAAAGCAGATTTGCAGGCAAAAGTGGGTAAAACAAAATAGGAGATCGTTTCCCCAGGCTGACTTTTCTGTAACAGATCCTCTCCTCGTGTTTTGAATCCTCACTGTCCTACGCCCTGATGTACTACACCTTCTTCCAGCCACATCAACATTTATTTAATGTGGCTTTAACGTGGCAGCTTTTTAACTGGCTGGATGTTTTTGTCCAGCTCCATTTAACCTGCCCTCAAGCATCTCAGGAGCCACTGATGCTGCCCTGAAAATTGGTGCTTCAGTATTTCAGGGAGAGCTGAAATAGCAGGGGAAGACTAATGTGTGTGTCTGGAGTCTGATGAAGAGAATGACCGGAGCTGATAAGGGATGCTGACAATAAAATCCAGGCCATGTAATAAAATCGGGTGAAGAACGGACCTTTGCCCTGAAGCTTGAATTCTTATTGGCAAAGAAAACAGAGTGTTAATGCAACTTTGTGTGCTGCTACCTTGGCTCACTTCTCTTCTTCATCAGCAAATACACCTCTGTGTTTCTGCACATCGAGATTAAGGTTCTGGCAAAAGTGATTCGAGCTACCCGTTGTCCTTCTGCTTAAGTTCTAACTTTGGCAGCCTGGATTTACCCCCGGGCCGATGGAGGGTGGCTTCTGCTGGTTGTTATGGCAGTGTCTACGTCTCAAAGAAATCCTAGCACGACTGAGGGAAGGGAGAAATAGGCAAGATCCCAGCAAAGTTGATTTTTTTCAAGGAGTGAGAGCTGGGAGGGGGGCAGACACCTTCCACCAGGGATGTAAAACAAAGCTGCTGTCATCGGTTTGTGTTTTCAGTGTCACCGTCACCCTGTGGTGACGGCTGCAGGTTGGGCATTATTATACCCGTACCATGGGTGTAATAATAGACACTGGGATGTGCTCTCTAACCAGTATTTGCAGAAGTTAATGTGTTATTGTCCTTGATTGCTGAGCAAATTTCATCTTCCCAGAGCTTGCCCATCCAAACCCTCTCCATCAGCGAGGGCTCGTTGGTTTATTCCTCCTCTGGTCCTTCTGCTGCCAATAGTCTTGGCATCAGCTTGTGGATGCGGTGTACTCCTGTTAATGCCATCGCTGCTTCTGATTCTGCTTCTGCCAAAGTGTCTTTCTGTCTGGTGAAAGACACCACAGTACGCCTGAAAAAATGAGTATTGAGAATGGTAATCACTCCGGCACGGGAGTATGAACTTCTACTCATCCAAACCTGGATGGAGTACCCAATCGGATTAACACCGCACCCCTGCTTGTGATATTTAGCTGAGAATAAATCCGGCGTATTCTCTATCCAAAGGTGTAGACTTGGATGGGCTTCTATTATTTTGACAGAAGGGCATGGACATTGGCTCCTCCTGATTTTAAAAATGCTTCCAAGGAGGTGGGATTGGCATGGATGTGAGCTTGGCTACAGCCCTGCTCCCTATAGTGCAGGCAGGGGTAATTTTGGCTTTTTGGGGTCTAAGGGGGGGGTGCAGAAAGAGTCTGTATCTGCTGACTGCCACTAGAAATACAGCTTGTAGCACAGAAAGGTGGGTTTGGTTTTTTTTTCTCCTGTACAAACTGCCTCAGTTCCACTTTCCTAAGTAAACAACCAGCTACAGAATTAGCTCCAGTGCTAAATGAAAAAAGGAGTTGAAAGAGAGTAATGCAGAATAATTGAACAGGAAGAAAGGAAATACGCATGTAGCAGACCTTAAAAAAAGAGACAGAGAACTAATTAAATGTAGCACAATTAATTTCACGCAATGTCCTTCACAGGCGACATCATAAAATGTTTTGCCGAGTGAGTGCACCTAAAATCAGCAGAGCTCCGGGAACACTTTACATCTCTTTTGCTCTGACTTATTGTTGCCAGCCCAATGTGGAGAGCTGTTGTGAGGAGAGAACCTCATCGCTCACCAGCCCTGGCGGAGGTGAAGGTGAGATCCCCCCATCTCAAGCAACGAACGGTACAAGGGCAGCGCAAGGAGACTGAAGGTTTGGCGTGGGTGGCAAGTCAGAAAGCCAATCTACCACCTCCACTTGCAAGAACCTGTGGGTATTTTTTAGATCATAGAATCATAGAATAGTTAGAGTTGGAAGGGACTTCAAAGATCATCATGTTCCAACCCCTCCTGCCATGGGCAGGGACACCTCCCACCACACCAGGTTGCTCCAAGCCCCATCCAGCCTGGCCTTGAACCTCTCCAGGGAT
>VZRU01010752.1:43363-57190 GCA_013398155.1 Pedionomus torquatus
GAAGGGAAGGGAAGGGAAGGGAAGGGAAGGGAAGGGAAGGGAAGGGAAGGGAAGGGGGTGTCTTCACTGAATCTTGGTTGTGCGATTCCAGTTTTGCCAGTCTTGGATTTGCTTTCTATGTATCTATGCAAATTTCATGCACCGCCTCTCAGTATAGAGTGCTGCTCCCACCAGACTTCATGATTTATTTGAGATGAAGTGCATTTTTCTGCATCACAGCTTTTCTGGGTACATCTGATTATGATGAGGTCCCAGTGTTTGGCTTTTGAAACACAACATTTTCTAATATCACAGAACAGTTTAAGGGAAAATAAGGACTTTTAACTACAAGTATTTATGGTTAGAGTCGAATTGTATTTTATATTGCAATCCATTATTGCTGGTAGGATAGTAGATAGAAGCTAACATTCAATTTAATGGAAGTATTTATTTTTTTTATGCCTCAAACACTGAGCAAATTTATCTGAAATCTGTATACTATAAGCCTCCATATTTAAGTCTTATTAAAGTCTTATTAGAGAAAACAAAGCTAGGAATAAATCTGTCCACAGTACCAATGAGCAAGAAATGTTTCTGCTCACAAACAGTAAAAATGTAGAATTGACTCAAACCGTTTTATGGAGCAGATCCTTTGATGTGAACAGAAACACAAGTTATCCTGAAGTGCCCTTAAACATTCTCAGCTGCTGAAATGAAACTTGTCAGTCCCAAATAAAAGGAGCTGGTTGGAAAGATGGAGGCATTGGCAGTGGAGATGAAGCGAATCAAAGCAAACACACGCTCATTAAGGGTCTGGGGCTGACTTATTTTTTTCCAAATTTGGGGAATGGGGATGACTGTGGAAACATCTGTGATTGGAAAGGTGGGTGTGGGAAGAAGGGTGCTGGTGAAGGTGCAGCTTTGACGTGCTCTGGAGCTGTATTTGGCAGCAGCTAATCCTGCAAACCTCCGCAGATCTGAATGTTTAGCTCCTTTCTCGCTATCCCTCTTCTCTTTTTCTCCTGTAACCCAGGTGAGTGTCCCATCCCTCAGCCTTTCCAGGATCAGCGCAGTCCCTTTTTCACCCCTTCATTCCTCTTCTCCCACTGACTTTCTGGGTATCTTGGCAGCTCTGCCTGTGGTCGGGCATGCACAGATTAGACCCTAAAGAAAGAAGATGCCTTTGGGTGGTACCAAACTCAATAGATGTGAATTTCATCTGAGCAGAAAGGAAAAGATCCTCAGTTGCACTTTGGGATAATTGCTTCAAGTGAGAGGGAGTTGAGAACAGTTAAAAAATACAGAACTCTGGCCAAAAAGAGACGGCAATTCTGGGAACAGGTATTTGCTGGGAGATGTGTGAGCAAACTTAACTCTTTGCTGCCCTGCTTTGCTCTGCTGCTTGATGAGGGGACGCTTTAATGAGCAGGTCAATGGGGCCGTACCCATGTCTGTTCCTTCACCCTGCAGCATCAGGTGCCTTCTCTGACCAGCCCTCTTTCTCCCCCAGTTCAATCCCATCACGGTCCTATTCTGTATTTCTGCACAATTCAAACATCTTGAGTCTCTCATCTCATGGATGAGAGACTCAACATGAGCCGGCAGTGTGTGCTGGCAGCCCAGAAAGCCAACCATGTCCTGGGCTGCATCAAAAGAAGCGTGACCAGCAGGTCATGGGAGGGGATTCTGCCCCTCTACTCTGCACTTGTGAGACCCCACTTGGAGTCCTGTGTCCAGCTCTGGAGTCCTCAACAGAGAAAGGACATAGAACTGTTAGAACGGGTCCAACGGAGGGCCACCAAGATGCTCTGAGGGCTGGAGCAGCTCTGCTGTGAGGACAGGCTGAGGGAGCTGGGGCTGTTCAGCCTGGAGAAGAGAAGGCTCCGGGGAGACCTTAGAGCAGCCTTCCAGGATCTGAAGGGAGCTCCAGGAGAGCTGGAGAGGGACTCTTTGTCAGGGAGTGGAGTGATAGGACAAGGGGGAAGGGTTTTAAACTGGAAGAGGGGAGATTTAGAGAAGAGAAATTTGGAAGAACTTCATTGCTGTGAGGGTGGTGAGGCACTGGAACAGGTTGCCCAGAGAAGCTGTGGCTGCCCCATCCCTGGAGGGGTTCAAGGCCAGGCTGGATGGGGCTTGGAGCAACCTGGTGTGGTGGGAGGTGTCCCTGCCCAGGGCAGGGGGGTTGGAACTGGATGATCATCAAGGTCGTTTCCAACTCTAACCATTCTATAATTCTATGATCTTCCTGGGAAACTCCATTTTGTACCTCGCAAGAAATAGGTTCAATTGAAAAGAAATCTGCAATATCCTCAACAAAACATCTTTCCCATCCTATCATCTGACTCAGTGTTTCATTTCATTACGACTCCTAATTCTCCGGCACTTTGGTGCCAACCGCTAGGGAAGTCTATTGGGCTTGTCAAAGTCTTGCTGTGACTCACAGCCACTTCTTCCCTAAAACAGCCTTTTCCTGTTGATCAAGACAACCACTCTCTAAACCCTGTGGTTGCCTCCTGGAGAGGTGGATATGAAAAACAGGCAGACCCCCCGAGCCCCGGAGGCAATCTGCATGGAAAACAAATAGCACGGGGGGATGAATGGTTGTAAACAAGTGGAAGTGAGATTTCGGTCGAAGAGAAAAGCTTTTGATTGATTTTTGAAGATGAGAAAATCAGACAGGAGCACAACAGTTTTGTTTTGGTTTTTTTTTTTTTTTTTTTTTTTTGTTTTTTTTTTGTTTTTTCTTTTTTCTATTCCCTTCATCTTTTTCCAGTGTTTTTTATTACATGCTGATGTTGCTAACATAACTCTCTGGAAAAAGTCTGCAAGCTCTTTTGATGACATGACGTAGAGAGAGAGAGAGACGGAAAGCAAATAGCATCGTCATTGTGCGCTCGCTTCTCCCACGCTTTCAGAAGATACTTGGAGTCCTTTGTACCTTTTTGGCCTAAATCTTGAGCTGATACGGCGCAATCTTCCTCAAAGCTGAGCGCTGGCAAGGCGGTAGCTTTTGGGTTCAAAAATGCACATCACATGCGCTTCAACGGGGGGACAAAAAAAAATAGGGAGGTCTTCTCCCTGCAGAAACCTTTTCTGCCTCTCTCTTGCTGTACTGAGCCTCATTAATTTTACATTTCCCTTCCAGGCTGATGAAGGGAGCAGAGATAGCTCCCCCCCCCATCTCTGTGGTTTCTGTTGAGGTGTTCATCTAAGGGAAGCGTTGCCTTTCCCGTTGACCGCAGGTGCAGCGCTGCCGCTCACACACACACTGCTTTTCTGCCTCGAGCTTATTCATGACCTGTTCTTCCCACCACTTCTTCTGCAGGAACCGGATTATAACAACCCGGCTGATCTCACGGAGGTCGTACCACCCCGGGGCAAGGGCAGAGGGGGTTTTAGCAGTTATCTCTGCTAAACCAAGGGCACTGCTCTTCGACACAGAGCTGGGTTTAGCGGTGAATAAGTGGAATGAGAGTGGCAGCACGGGAACAGGTATTTTTCTCTGTCTCCTGAAGTCCATGAAAACTTATTAAGTTACAAAGAGGAATCTGCAAGGGTGTTTTGTGAATGCCAGAGAGCTCTGTCTGATAAACAGTATATTAAAAAGCACTGAGGCAAGCTGTGATAAACACTCTCCCTCCTTGCTGCTGTAATCTATACACTAAGCAGGAGATACCGTCCTGTGTTCAATCAAAATCAGGAACCAGAGTCTTTGTTCCTTCCAGACACAAGCTACAAACTGTGATCTCTGTTTTAATCTGCTCAGCGCCTCTGGCATTTATGATGGGTGGTGGAGCTGCTCACATAATGAACCCCTTCCATTTTCCCCCGCTAAATGATATTTAAAAAAAAAAAAAAATAACCAAAACAAACGGCTCGCAAAAGAGAAACAAACAAATCTAGACTGGGTCGTTTAAAAACACAAACTGGGTTTCTTTACAGATGAAAACTGATTGAAACCAGTGGGGCTACATCTAGACTCACAAATGCTCCGCAAATTTGTATTTTCTTTCATTTCTGAAGCTCATAGGATGGTGTTTATCCCTCTTGCGGAAAGGTAAACCCCCCAGGAAGGATGCTGACTTCTCTGGGCAAGAAAATTCACCCCTCTGGCTGCCTGGCTGCGGTGACATTGGTGACCAGCTTGAAAATCCCCACTTTTTTTTTTTTTTCACTTCTGCTAATCCAGATCAAGGCCAGAGGGAGGGGGATAAGTCTCAAGTTCTGAGCCAGGAAACACTATTGGCTACATAAGGTCTTTTTCCAGGCAAGTCACGAAAAATCTAATATTGTACCTGTGATGATGGTAAGGAGAAATTAATTTTATCTCAATTGTCAGTCTGAAGAAAGGCAGAAAAAAAAAGATTTATTGCAGTAATGTGGACCTTTGTTAAGAATGCATACTCTGTGTGGGAGCTGAGCTGGAAATTCTGTTGACAGTCGTAGCTGCTTTTCAAGTGGACAGATGAACTAGAACATCGAAAACGTCAGGTGTCACAGCTTCATTATAGTTCTCCCTGGCACCACTAAGGTCATTCCCATTGGATGGAGTCTGTTGCCGGGTGGGTACTTTTTCAATGCAGAACAGAATCCTTCACCTCCCGCAATCTGTGCGCTTTCTCTAAGGAAGCAGACACCAGGGATAACACCCTCGAGAACCCTTTGAAAGGCACCAAGTGCTGTGCCAAGGTTGTTGCTGGCGCTGACAACCAGCGAGAAGGTGCTTTTAAATGGCTGAAGGGTGGCATGTTTTGCTAATACAAAGCTTGGGGGCTTAAAATAGCTCCTGGACTACCTGCTTATGCTGAATGAAGGGAAAGATGAATCAGAGCTGACTCTGCTGGAAACATCTGGGTTTGAATCTCTGGACTACAGGAAGGTTTCATTGGAGATCTTGAGCAAATCCCTTGTGTTCTCTGTGCCTGAAAATTATAAAACAAGAGCTCCCTCATGGTGATGAGGGTAGGGAGTGTGCTTGGTTATTAGTAGTGCACTAACACTATTAAATCTGGGGAACGATGGCACATCTCAATTACGTCCATGAAAGGTTGGGGTGCTGATGAGTCCACGAGTGACTGAGTACAGCATGGAGGTGCAGGATCATAGAATCATAGAATGGTTAGAGTTGGAAGGGACCTTGAAGATCATCCAGTTCCAACCCCCTGCCCTGGGCAGGGACACCTCCCACCACACCAGGTTGCTCCAAGCCCCATCCAGCCTGGCCTTGAACCCCTCCAGGGATGGGGCAGCCACAGCTTCTCTGGGAAACCTGTTCCAGTGCCTCACCACCCTCACAGCAAAGAAGTTCTTCCTAAGATCTCATCTAAATCTCCCCTCTTCCCATTTAAATCTGTTACCCTTTGCTCTATCACTACACGTCCTGACAAAGGATGGCAGCAGTGGCCTAGTATCGTCTCTTGGGGTGAGCTCAGAGGGGTTTATTCCACAAGAAACAGGATTTCAGGAGAGCGAGCATCACGTTGTTCAACCCACGCTCCAATTACAAGGAGCTCCAGCCCTGGGGCTCTTCCCTTGCATGTTTGTCTTCGGTGGGGAGGTGAACCACAGACCTGTGTCACCCAGGTTGATGCCTCCTCAGCCCTGAGACGATTGTAAAGAAAACATGATGTGTGAATGTTTTCATTGGAGGTGACATAGTTAAGGTGCAGTGATGAGATACGGAGCAATCAGCCACCCTGATTAATTATGATGTGTTTCAGTGGTGCCTGAGGCTGAAAGCGGCACTGCAGAAGTCTTGGACGTACCCTTCCAGCTGAGCAGCTTCTGAAGGCAGGAGAGAGGAGAAGCAGAAGAAAGGAACAAAGACAGGCCAGGTGAGCTGGTTCAGCCCTTAATGTGACCGAAGCTAATGCAATGGTGAAATATGGTGCATCCAGCCTTTCATCTTCATGCCTCATTTCATCACCACGAGGGAGGATGAAACGGCCCATCCGAGCTACTAATGTCGCTCACAAGAGTTAAGTTCTTTATTCTCTCTGTACCTTTGCAGATCTTGAAGCTGATCCTCCAGGCTGTGTGTTCATAATTGTTCCAAACCAGCCAAACCAGTACTTTCAAGCAAGAGGAAGAGGTCCTCCACTAGAACAACCAACAATTTACAACAGCGAGGGAATGCACAGGTAAGTGTGTTTGGCTCACACTTGTGATGATCCATCCTTGACATGTTTAAGTTTCATTTAAGTTGTTTTGACTCTTCCCACTTGTTTTGCTTTCGGTACGTTTGTCTTCAAGAATGAAAGGATTGCCAGCTTTCTGCTAGCTAAGCTCCCAGGTGGGCTCCTAAGCTTTCCATCACCATCCTGTCCCCACCGGCATTTGGGCTGGTGGCTGGTGGAGTCTGGGATGGCTGCTGCACTCAACCTGTGTTGGTTTTCCCCAGGGAACAGCAGGTTTTCCCCCAAGAAACCACTTTGTTTGGGCCACCCCACAAAACTTGGGGCCATTTCCATGCTCCTGGACTTCTGGAAGGGTTTTGCACTTGAGTGCCCAAAGCGTCTTCATGCTCTGCTTCGAGCTTCACAGCCCACCAGAGACCCGTCCTAATAACCAGGACGCGCTGCCTTATTGCTTAAATACCCTCATGAATACTCCAACCCGATCTATGGTTCAAACAAATTCAATAAGGCAGAGGAGGATTTAAAGACGTTTTAAATAAATTAACTTCTGGATGGATGTTTATTAAGTTTTATGAAGACATTTACTAAAATGTAACGTTTGTTTCAAAAGCCGCCTGAAACTTTCCTCTTGTGAACTCTGGAAATTAGTTTTGTAATTGAAATGAGAAACATGGGCCACAATGAAAGCATTCCTCATTGCTCAAGGTGCAGCTCTCGCACCTTTCTAATAGAAAAAAAGAAGAAGAAATTAATTGACTCCCCGCAGTGTTTCTGTTTTCCTTGGCGTTGGCGGGGTGGGATGCGATGCCCAACCGAGCTCTGGTTCCCGGGAAGTTTTGCATTTTCCAGGAGTCAACCCTGAGCTAGAGAAGACCCCGAGCAAAGGGCAATGTTCTTCAACTCCAGGTGGAATGTGCTTTTGGGTTTCTGCATCATCGGTGGCGAAAATTCTCCAATTCACCGCCCCACACGAAATTCTCCCGCAGCCAGAAAGAACCAGGACGTTGCTGCCGGTTGAGGGTTTTCACCACTGAACTGCAGCTCCAAGAGACACCTTTTAAGCAGAGCAGGGCTGAATACCGAATGAAAGGCTCCATAAAATAAATTATTTGATTCCTTAATAATTGATGGTGTAGGGACAATAGAGGCTCCTCTATTCCCATCTGGAAGCGGCACCGAAATGTTTTTGGAGAGGGGGTGCGTCGGTGCCTTTCAGTTAGGTTTTAGAAGATGAGTTTTCCAGGCACAAATGATTCCAAATATTTTATTTTTATTTCGTGGCTGCTTTCCAAGCAACCTTTCTCCCCACCAGACATCAAAACAAAAGGGTGGAATGGCTACAAGCGAGGAAGGCTTTGCCTGTCTTCCTTGTGACGTTTCACAACAGAACTTTAAGGGGGGGCTGCAGGGAGCCTGGAGGTGACTGATTTCTCCTCATTAATTAGAAAGACACTTTAATATAGTGGGCGATACCCAAGTGTTTTACTCCCACAAAATCCCATCTGTGTTAGAGAAATGGATGCCAGGGAGGAAACGGGTCACGTGAAAGAGGGGAAGGGAAATCTCAGCCACAGGGCACAGCAGACCCGCTCTGCTTTTAGCAACAAATTCTCCTGGGTGAGGGCTGGCTCCTTCACCATGGACCTACAGCTCCCGGTTTAAGAAATCCCTGATCTGCTCTGTTTTCTGGGCAAAGCTGCTGCGTAAATAATGGCCAAGATACGTGTCTTTAACAGGTGCCCTCCAACGGGGGCGAGAGGAGTGTCTTGGTTCGAGCGACGCAGGGTTCATTTCTCTTTCAGTAATATTATTTTTCAGTAAGGTCTCTCCTAACACTTGGGGAAACTGCATTTTTAGAAGACTCTAGTGGCTGAGTCACTCGTAAACTGGGGAAGGAGACCAACCTCCACCTTGCTGACCTCCTTTCAGGGGATGGAGAGGACTCCACCAGTTCAGACCACCACCGAGCAGGCTGTGGAATAAAGGCACTGCTGCCGTTTCAAGCATAACCAGCCCAAGCCTTAAATTCAGATATTTATTTCTTAGGATCAATAAATTTCAAAATAAAATAAAATAAAATGCCATACGGTACAAAGGCTATATCAGGAATTAACCATTTCATTACAGTTTGGTCAGTAAATACAGTATCAATAACAGCATGTTACACTGAAAGAGTGTTTCCCATTGCTACACAAAAGGATTTCACACCCTCTTCCTTCCCTTTGTCACGGAAGATATTACAAAGGAGACGCTGACACACTTTTAACATCCTTTTTTTTTGTTTTTTCCCCTCCCCACATTGCGCAACAGGCCACAGAAAATAAAGCACATCCACATCTGGTATTTCAGAAAAAAAAAAAATAAAAAGGCGCACTTAAAAAAATATCTGCCATAAATACAATATGTGCAGGACTATCAGGTGGCACGGCTGGGGAAGGACTCTTGATCACAAAGCCAGGACACAGCAGCATGAAATTTGCCATTAGCAATTTGTGTTTTCCTACGAAACGGATCCGCACCGAGAGCAGGAGAACTTGGCGGAGCTGCCGTGGCAGGAACCGGACGGAGCTCAAGCAGATACAGCTTTAAAACAGCTACTGAACATCGTGACAGCCAGGATGATCTCAGGCCTGAGACTCGAGTGGTGGCACGGGAGAGCTCCGGCGCTCTCCTGCCCTCCCGGAGGAGGAGGTACCCACGGAGCGCAGGTACCCAAGGAGCCGCCCAGAGGATGGGCTCAAACCCCACAGGAGCAGCCGCTGGCAGCAGCAACACATCTCGGGGCTGAAGACTTGATGCTAGAATGGCAAAAGGTCCTGCTAGCATCGTGCTCACAGCATGTGTCCTGCTCTCCCTCCTCACTGATTCTTCCCTCTAGTTTTTGAAGGGCTCATCCCTCTTTGCAAAAAAAGTCAAGCTCAGCAGAGGGATCCAGCTGGGCCACTGGTGAGAGAGTCCCATCTGGGGGGAAACTTCCAAACAGACTTCATCAATCAGATTTGAATGGATGGCCCTGAACAAGAATGCTGTGAAGGGAAACACAACCTCAAAATAATATATATGAAGAGGTCACTGGGCAGGCTCTCTGCAGGTGGGAATGTCTCGGAATCCTTCGGGCAGCACTTCACCTCTGCGGGCTCAACAGATCTGGCTTTTTTTTTTTTTTTTTTTTTTTTCAGTTGAAACAAACAGTTCAAAACACTTACAGGAAATTTGCATAGATTAACATCATGCCGTGCCAACGCTCAGCTCTCTGCCCCAGCGGAGAGTTCGGATGGGACAGGAATACAAAGCCGGGGCTGCGTGTGCCAAAAGCCACTTTCACTCCATTGGGTTTAAGGCTAAACCTCCTGGGGTCAGTAGTTCAGCCGTTGTTAAAAGACATGGAAAGAATCATTTCTCTGGTATATACTGGGCAGTTTGTACCTTTTTCTTCTCTATAACATCACACTTTCCTTTACACACCCATGGGGTCTCGCAGTGAATTGTCCTCAATTCTTTGAGCTCAAGGGAATGAAATTTCCAGGTCAACTATAGCACAGCCAGGCAAGGAGGGGAGAGAGGATGAAACCAGCTGTAGCTCACACTTCTCAGCTCAGGCTAGCCAGGTTTGGCCAGTGGGAGAGGTAGCTGTGAGCTGCAATCTCAGGTTAAGGCCATAGACTCAGGTCTGCCCCCGCATCAAACCGCAGGAACGGAGCTGCAGGAGCCAGAAAACTGCTTGGATAAAATCCCCCCAGATAGTCAGCTCTTCAGGACTCGAGTGGCCCAACAACCGTTGCCGAAAGACTTTATGATAAGTTCATTTTTCCTCCTGCTTGTTCCCATTCTCATGTCAAACCACAAATAAACCTACTGGTTCCTCTGAGCTGTGATCAGATACTCCGTATGCTGCCAGTGTATCTCAGGAGGGAAAACTCTGTGTCAAGCATCTTAAGTGAAACAACAACTTTTGTACAGTGTCTTCTAAGATAATCAAGCACATTTCATCAGGTTGGTGTTGAACAAGGATATTAATAATGTTTAACATTTCCAAAGTGACTGAGACAGGCAGGATGTTGAATCCTACTGAAGGTCAAAGCAACACACGGTTACAGCTTCTGTGGGAGGTTTCAGAAGCTGCCTCCCAGCTGTTGACTCTATTTAGGGGTAAAGTTAAAAAATTTGGGTCCTCTCCAGAAACTCTGAAAGTCTCTTGCCCGGAAGGCCGATGTGAAGTGTGTGACATCAGGACTCCTCTTCCTCTGCTCATCATACCTGGACCTTCCTGCAGGGCAGTACCTACCAGTCTTCCAGAGCTGCTTCTTCCAACCTGCCCAAGCCACTTCTAACACACACATTGATGACATTTGTTGGTTTCTCACACATTTCCTTCCAAAGAGACCCCTGTCTCCTTTTTGACTTTTTTTTTGGGGTGTGTGTCATTACCCATTTTTCGTGCCGAAGAGGAGCCGACTGTGCACGGGCATCAAAAAGTGCTTTGTCAAATGTAATCTCTGCCCTCTGTTTGATACAACCAGGGCACAAAATTAAAAGAAGGCATGACAGGATGGAGCTCGCAGTTTGGCTGAATCAGTAGAAACTAAAGCCCCACTGATTTCTATTTTGAGCCCTTTCTTTTGGAGTGGTTCTGTACTAGGCATTAAAATAATCTCCCATCTCTGGTAGGAGTGGTTGGAGGTCATGGCTGATGGTAGCCAGGTCCAGCACAGTACCTGGCTCTGGAGCTAGGTTTAAAATGCCTTGGGAGTAGATATCCATCGCTCACAACCCACAGCAAATGTCCTACTGGTGTTTTCTCTATGACCTGAGCCCAGCAGGGCCTAACCCACGAGATACCACATCTCTGGCAGAAGTCTGTGGTACCCAGCGGATCAGTAACTGGTCTCCATCACTGTGTGATGGCTCACTGGGGCAAGATCCACATCTCCAGCATTGAGACTTATGTACCACAGGTGCTCACTAGTTAGAAGAGTGACAGAGTATGCACAAAGCCCAGAAAGCTGAATTAAACCAAGTGACCCTTCTAGTTTATCATCAAAAAGAAGCAAGCCCTGCTCTCCTGGTGCAGTGTGGTGTGAACGGGGATGCAAGGTCACCACCAGCAAAACCACAGCAGAGGTTGCACCAAGCATGAGGGCTTGGTTCCAGCTTCATGCAGATGATGTTACAGTGGGGAAGGACCTTTTAGCTTCCCTCAGAAGCGTGTGATTTCTGGTGCTAAAGGCTCTGGAGCAATTTGCTGCATCACATAGTGGGCTGTTGGAGGTGGAACAATGTGGGAGAAAATCTCACAATCCCTATCCTGGCCAACTAAGAAATGTCAAAGAGAATTTTCAGGCCTTGTCTCTGTTCCTCTGGCTTGTTAAAAGAAAGTTGGTTTAGAGCTAAGCCTCCCCAGTTTAGACCTTCTCGTGTCCTTCATTTGCACTAGCTGAAGATTTGTGTGTGCAGATCCGTGTGCCAATGGGTCTGGTAGCAAAAAGAAATAAAAGAAGAGGCAGGACAAGATGCGCTGCTGCCTACAACTGATATAACCTGTAAGATGTCAGCCTTGTGAAAATGGTGAAGAAACAAGTAAGAACAGGAAAAATCTGAAGGTTCCACAGAATTTGGGCAGGTTGCTCTTATCTCAGCAGCCTGGAGCCCTCATGAGCCTGGAGTTTTCTCACCTCAATGCTGCTAACTGCTCTCCCTGGTAAAAATAGGATTTGGCTGTGTGGCAGCAGTAGGATTTTCCATTTCTGTTCGTTTTCAGCGCTCCAGCTGGGCACGGTTTCTGCGTTCTTTGCTAGGGACTTTATTCTCCGTTGGTGTTGCAGTATCAATACCAGCGAGAGAGGGGCTTCGCTGTGCCAGGCACTGTGTGTGCCCTAAAGTAAAAGCTGCCCCCCTTTACCCCAGGCCACAGCCACCCCTATCTAGGTAAGGCATCATCTGTAGTTATTTCATTTCAAGGAGCCAGAGTGGCTCTCTTGAGCACCTCAGTCATACTAATCATAATTGGGACATATTTCTAGAACACCCATCTGGCTCCCTGAGTTTTCACTCCTTGTTCATTGGACATCCCATGGATGAGCAC
This sequence comes from Pedionomus torquatus, assembly GCA_013398155.1. Taxonomy (NCBI): domain Eukaryota; kingdom Metazoa; phylum Chordata; class Aves; order Charadriiformes; family Pedionomidae; genus Pedionomus; species Pedionomus torquatus. Next base: position 55,562 of record VZRU01010752.1, read on the forward strand.
GTCCATTCTCCAAAAACATTCTTTTCTGTTCAAAACTGCTTTCTCCTCATCGGACTCTCTGCTCGGTGCCACCAAGAGGCGTGATCTCGAACCCTTGGATGGGAAGATGGCATCTCTGCGCTGAGAAAAGGATGAAATGCAGTATGGTTTTGCCTAAGTTTAACACATTTTGGCTCCCCAGTTAACACCACACCTGGATTTACGCCAGACTGAAGTTACAGGACGTGTAGACATTACTCACAAGAGGCAAGGCCAATGCTTTAAAATAACCTCAAAGTTACTGGCAACACAAAGCCTATTTTTTCCAACAAAAATGACTTTGCTAAACACACTCGTGTTACGTGAATTCGGAGACCATGCATGAAAGTCACAGAGGCCTCTCTCGAGTTCTGACTTCACGATGAAGTGCATTTCCCTTCCTCCTTTGGCTTCAGTATGTAGTTTCCCTTGTGACCTGGCTGGAAAACGTGTGGTTGCTGGAGATGCTGTTGGATTTCCTGGTGAAGGCCAGTCGCTTCTTCTTCTTCCTCCACGGCAGGCACACGAGGGTGAGTGTGGAGAGGAAGATCTGTCGGAAGTTGGCAGACACCAGGTTGTAGAGGACGGGGTTGATTGCCGAGCTGACGTAGAAGAGGACGTTTGTCAACATGTAGAAGTAGTGGTAGAAGTTGTAAAGGAAACTGCAAGGACAGATGAGAGAGAAACATCTAAATAGAGTGCGGAGAGATGAAAGGATTCAAAGTCACAAGGGTGAGAAAAACATGAGCTAACCTTTCTCGGGATGTGAGCTGACCAGTGGTGCATGAGCCACCAGGAAAACAGCTCTGTTTTCAGCTGGGACTGGCCAAGAACAGGTCAAATGCCTCTACAAAGGTTTTACCTCAATCACTAACAGTTAGAGACTTATTTATGCCCTGGGTCCGGATGCGATATTTACCTCATGCGTTCATTTTGTCTTTGAGAATAGACATGTTTGAAACTGAGAAGCCAGATGGAAATTCACTTCTGTGTCATGCATATACATTAGCTTGACTTTTCTGGCTGCAGTTCTGGTCCTCAGAGCCGGCAGAAGAGCCAAGATGCAGTACCAGATGCAGCTCCCCCCCGGCAGCGAGAGCACCATCAGCTCATTCAGCGGGTCCCCGGGCTGGGATTTGTCTGTTATCTGGGATAGCATTTCCTATTCTGGGACAAACTGATGACAGATGATTGAAACCTATCCCAACCATCACAATACGATGTTTTCAGCTACAATTTGTTGAAAATGCTTAGGGCTTTTTTTTTTTTTTTTAATTTTATTTTTTATTTTCTCTCTTTAGGAAATATCTTTCCATGTGGCAATGGAGATCAACAGCTCTGAGCTGGTAAAGGGGTCTATAAACAGCAGGGGTCTCATTTTTAGGAAGACGTTCCCCAGGATCATTTAATCTTAGTGGAAATCATAGAATCATAGAATGGTTAGAGTTGGAAAGGACCTTGAAGATCATTGTGTTCCAACCCCCCTGCCCTGGGCAGGGACACCTCCCACCACACCAGGTTGCTCAAAGCCTTATCCAGCCTGGCCTTAAATACTTCCAGGGATGGGGCAGCCACAACCTCCCTGGGCAGCCTGTTCCAGTGCCTCACCAC
>VZRU01010752.1:58362-80030 GCA_013398155.1 Pedionomus torquatus
CCCCATTGGTTGCACTAGATGATCTTAAAAGGTCCCTTCCAACCGAGGTGATTCTGTGATTCATTATCCCTCAACTTTCTGAGAAACCCAACATTTTCTAATCAGTGTTTTATTTTGATCCTCTCCCTGCAAACCCCCATAAATAACCTGCCCCAGGCCCAGGGAGAGTGTGGTTATTTCCCCACCTCTGTAATCTCTGCTGTCACTAAGGAAATGTGGCGTCGGGGAGGTAAATGGTGTGTTGACGGGAGCCGTTCCATCTCAGGGCTGGTGATCGATATCTCCGCCACGGAGACAGCCATCCACTTCGGGTGTATCAAACCCCCCCTGCCCAAATGTCATTTCATCAAGGGCTGTCAGAGGGGAACATCCATCGCCGTTGTTAACGGGGGTGAGGCTGTGGTTGCAACCACAGGAGGAGGAGGAGGAGCATGGTGATGCATCTCAGCTCAAGCTAATGCTGCTGTCACCCTCATCTGGGGGCCCCAGATGTGTCCTGGTTCGAGCCACATGGAATTAATTTCTCGTTGAGTAATTTTACTTTTCCCTAATGCTAAGGAAAGCTGCATTTTTAGAAGACTCTAGTGTCTGAATCTGTGAAAATATTTACTTTACAGCCAGCTCTGGTGGGCAGGATTCAAGGTCTCGGTGTTTTCAAGCCTTGCCAGAGGTGGGAATGAGGAGGAGCGAGCCCCGAGCACTTGACCCAAGTCAACAGGGCTATTCTGTGTCATGAGCGACACATTCAATATAAATGATAAAGTTTGCTGAGGAATTCTCTCTCTCTCCTATGATGGAATGGGCTGGGGACACCCCTTGTATATTTTACACTGGTATTGGGAGGAATATTGGTTGTTTATTAATGTTAATTATTTTGTCTTATGTTATTAAATCTGTTCATATTTCAACCCTTTGGGGGGTTTCCTTGTGTTCCCCCGATTCCCCTTCCCAGGTCATTCTCTCACTCAATGACCCCATGCGAACATCGAGTCATTGAGTGAGAGAATAATTGTCTAAATGACAATAAATTGTTGTGGGTTCTTCAAACCGTAACAAGATGACACAACTAGGACTCTAAATTTGGCTGGCGAGCCTGGTAAGAAATCCAAAAGAAAACCCCAAGCAAGTATTAGGAGGCTGAGGCTTTAACCCCAGATGCTCCCAGATCCCCACCTCCATCCCCAAGTGCCCTGGGAGGGAAGGGGGGGACCTTGCCCCCTCCCGGTGACTCACTCTGTCCAGTGACTGGAGGGGACGTAGCAGAACATGAGACGTCGGATGTGGTAAGGGAGCCAGCAGACCACGAAGGCAATCACCACGGCACCTGCAAGGTGGGAAAAAAAGCCTGTTACTTCTCATCAGCCATTCCTCATCCCGGGGGCAGGGAGTGATGAAAAAGGGACCTGTCTGCGTGGAGTTTGTGGCTGTAAACTGCTTCCCTAAGGACCCACTTTGTTCTTCTACCGCCCTTGTGCAAGGAATGAATGTCCCCCGAGGGACAACTGCGAATGGCCCTAAAAACAAGCCTAAGAGAAATAATAGAGAACAGCAAAAAGCACGGGGGCGGTGATGCTCTGACCTCAAGAAGGTAGGATGCAGAGCAAGGAGCTCCAGCGCCTGGTTCAGACACTGAACCAGTGTTTCATGCCCTGGTGGCACCGGGTATTTTGTCCAAAGCACCGGCAGAGGCAGCGAGCGTGTGCTTTTCACCCAGGTAGACAGGGGAGCCAGGAGCACTCGAAATCCCATTAATTCCTTACGCGGAGCCACCGGCCGCCCTCCCCACGGGGCTGGGATCATTAAACAGCCTCAGGAGCTGGGCTCATCCTTTTGTTCTACCTCCCTGCAGAACCTGAGACGGTGATTACAGGAGGTTTGGGTCTGGCCATTGCCAAAATGAAAATGATTAATTAAAGGGTAAGGAGAGAAAAACAATGTATTTTTTGTTTGAGTTTTTTTTGGGTTTTTTTTTTTTTTCCATTTTTTAGCTGAGGGATGCCCAACAGTGGAGAACAAAATGCAACAGCTCTGAAGGGTAAAAGTGCTGCTGGTAGAGTGCATTTGTCAGTCTGGGTTAAAAAGTAGATATATCAGGCAATCAAGGGAAAGATGTTTTTTTTTTCCTGTTATAATATGCATTTCAAGCTCTGTATGAAATGACAAGATTCTGGCAGAATCCTAGCAGGAAATAAAGAAATCTCAGTTAAAACGTAACACAATAAAATACAAGAAGAAAATCGAGGCTAAATAACATAATTATGTTAATTTTTTATCCCAAATTTGCTCTACAGAGAATAAGAACCGCATCACTCTTGTCCTTTATGTGACCTGTAAAGGGCTCGGAAGCAGCAAAGCTCTCTCCCGGAGCTACGCCAGCGCGACGGGGATTTGGCTCGTGGAGGCAGAGGCTGCTTTTCCTTCTTGCCTCGGGACTGAAAATATTTAGGTGGGTATGTCCCAAACCCAGATGCTGTCATCCGCAGGGACTATGCCGAAGCTCGTAGAGGAGGCACGCAGATGTGTTTCCCCCCAAAAGCGCGCTCCGGGAGGAGCAAGTCTGGCTGCGGCCGCATCTCCCCATCACCATCGCTTGGCCAAGAGGCACTTGGGGAGGCTTCAGCAGCGGAACGGGGAGTGAAGTGTCTCCAGCTTTCGTGGGTGTCATCACTAACAGAGTCATTGCCTAATTTGTTACAGAAATTAAATAACTCCTGGTGTCCGGCTCTACTCGCAGCCTTACTTCACCGCCTTGTGCGATCTCATTAAACACCTAACAACAGAGACAGATTCTTTTAGCATCAGCCTGCACCGTGTGGGAGAGCATCTCCCAGGAATGCTGCAAAAGCCATTTATTCAATAAAGTTTTAGGCAACTGAAGGGCCGTGTTTTGGAAAGAAGGCTAGGGGCTCTGTTTTTATTCTCCTGTCCAAGTGAATTCATTATTTCGATCTGAATAGTTTTGGCTGCTACATGGCCATCGTGATTGCAGACGTAATTCATCACTAGACGGCCTGCAGCTCTGCAGACACCGTCAGCTGAATGAATTTGACCTGCGTCTGATCCTGCCCCGAGGAGCTTTGCTGGGACTTTGCTGGGGACAGCCCCTGAGTGACACGTGGCACAGGAGATCCACTGGGAAGCTGGGAGGGAGCGCCGGGTGCCTGCCCTCCTCCTTCATATTCCTGGGCACCTGCTTTTGGCCACTTACAGAACTGAATTTCTCTTCTGGATGGACCTCTGGTTTGCCCCGTGTGGAACCCTCCACCTATGGCTCCCCAGGAGATCCCTCCCAGGAGCCAGAGGAGAAGTGATGCTCTCCAGCCTCTCCCCCTCCATCCATCATCATCCAACTGGGATGAGCCAAGATCACAGCCCTACGCCATCTGCTTTCCCACTTCCAATACAGGATTCCCTGGATTTTCAGGTTGTGAATGCAGCTTCCCAACACAAGTTCATTTGAGCACGTGATAATTTTTGCAGAGCCCTCCACGCACGGGCACTTCCCAACCCTTTAAGAACAACAGGGTCTGGATTCTTCCTACAGCCACCTGCCTGCTAAATTTACTGACACATTAAATGGAAGTGGTTTTCTCCCTGTAAAAGGTCTCTCTCTGCTCGTGTTGCTCAGACAAAGCTGTGCCAAAGAACACGGAGGCAGGGACCTAGAGCAGCAAAAACACGTATTGAGAGAAATATCTGCTTGGCTTGAGCAAACGAACGGTCGATTTAGTAATCCGGGGTAATTCTGCAATATCACAGGCAATCGCTCTGCAATTAAAACTCGATTAAACACACATAGCTGAGTGCATTGGAGACGGTTACGGTCTGATTTGGAAGACCCAGCTGGGATGCACGTCGTGCCACCAGCCTCTGCCGTGCAGATTAGGAGACCCTGACCTGCATTCACCACCCTTAATCCGCCTGTTTCAATCTTATCATGCAAGGGATCAAGCAGATTTAGGGTGGCAATCCTGCCCTGTTGGTTCTCTTCCCCAGGGATGAATATGAAACGTGGGAACGTGCTAACTTTTCTCTAATACAGAATGAAAATATCTTACAGAATGAAAGTGTCCCTCTCGCCGAGGCACCTGGTGGCTTTTGCTGCTGTCTTTGTGCCTCCCCGAGCACGTCCTTATCAAAACAGATGAGTTGTACAGCAAATTCCAGGCAAAGTGGCTGCCAAAAATGAGCTTTTTATAATTTTCATCAGCTTCTAGGAGGTGTTCTCCATTATCAAAGGTTTTTTGGTGGAGTGAGATGGAGCAGGTCATCCTGCTGGAGCTGCAGGGGAAGGGTTTGGCCCTATGTGCGATGGGGGCGAGTGTCCAGGACGGTGTTTGTGAGGCTGCAGATTTCCTGTCTCTGTTTTTTTCTGAACTAAAAATAGACCAGACCCATCCCTCACTTCTAATTAATTCAATGCAGTTTTAGTAGGAGCTGGGCTGCTCCACGAAATCCTGATACTGCCTACATTTAAGCTAACAAGGAGCCAAAGCTGCAGATCAGCCCAGGGCTGGGGAGCTGACCCAGCCAAGCCGTCCCCAGTGGTCCTTTCACTGGGCTGCATCTTCTTCTCCCTTCTAAATCAAACTCCTGATTTTAAATGTGTGTTAAAACCCGAAGTACTGCATCCCGTGACCTTCTGTTTTGTCTGATAGAGGCTGTCTTCTCTGTCCCTTTGAACCACATCCCAAGGAGTAAAGGGGGAGAGGAAGGAGGGCAGCAGGGGACGAGCCCTTATTTGTTTATCGCGCAGGAAACCCTGCGAGAGGGAAGCATGAATTTCGAGTGACAGCTTTTTCATTGTGCAAAAGAAGATTTAAACTGTGCCAATCTCAATTTTCAGACTAAACTGGATGTGGAAGCAATCCTGGAAGTTAAATTACATTAGATTGCACTATGTATTTTATTTTACTTTGTGCGTATCCTGTGCCCGAGGCTGGGAGACAGCCCTTCTCCGGGGCCAGCATCTTGAAAGACTCACGTTGGGTTAGAATGAGCATAGAGCAATAAATCGTCTATAAAAAGACCATGGTGGGTGCTTGGTGGCTGGTTTGACTGAACACAGGGCCCATGCTCAGGAGGGATTTTCAGCCTTTAGGGCCATCTGAGGCTCAGTGTGACACCAAGCACCAGGATGGCTGTGGATAATGTGCCACCGCTGCCAACCCACGCAGAACCCTGGGGATCTGCTGCCGTACAGGTCACTTGGCTGGTGTTGTCTTTCTCACTTTAGCTCTTCTGTCCCCTCTGGGTTGTCCTGAGTCACGGGCCTGTGGCTCCTGGTTGTCCCTTGGTGAGGGCATCCTTCCATCCTCTCCTCCTTTCCTCCGGGAGAGGGAGAAAAGAGACGCTGCTCCCTCTTTTAACCACCTCAGCTGTTGCTTAGACCTCCAGAGAAGCTCAGAACCGTCCTTATTTAGCTTTTTTTCAGATTATTTTGGCCAATTTGTTTCTTTTTCTCTGCATTTCAAGGGGAGATGAAACACATCCAGCTGGAGAACCGTGTGCTGTGACTTCTGAGCAAAGGCAGGAGCTGTTTGGGTCTTTACTGACCCACCTGAAAAACATCTCCCAGCCTTTTCTACATTTCAGCTCATCACTGGCTGTGTGTCTACTACACTGCCCAAGGAATGCATGCTCCATAGAATCATAGAATGGTTTTGGTTGGAAGGGACCTTAAAGATCATCTAGTTCCAACCCTCCTGCCCTGGGCAGGGACACCTCCCACCACACCAGGTTGCTCAAAGCCTCGTCCAACCTAGTCTTGAAGACCTCCAAGGATGGGGCAGAATAACACATCTGATAGCATTGTGGGGGTCATGTCAAGGATTTATGTTAATGGAGAAACAGGCCTTGTGTATTCAAAGCCCTTGGGTTTGACGTACTTATTGAGTTGATGCCGTTACCAGAGAATCTCTCACAACGGGGAGAAAGTGTCACCCTGCCGTTTGATGGGAGAGGTGGTAAAAGCTGGGCCAAGTGTAGATGTAGCTGGAGCTGCCTCATTAAACCTCCAGGCACAGTTTATATTAATGCAAGCCTCTACCTGACAGCCCGCAGGCAATATTTATACCAGTGAGCCCCAAAGTTGGGATTATGGGAGCTGCAAGGGCGGGTATGAGCCTAATAAAATTAAAAGTGCTCGTGCTGGTATTTGGGTTATAATGCTGCAGAAGAAAGGATTTCCATAAAAGTCAATAACAACCAGCAGAGACTGGGGAGCCCCAGAATGCAGCAGTGGTACTCAGGAGAGCAAAGAAGGAGAAGCTGGGAATAGCAAAGGGTCTGGAGAGCCCCCAGCTCCTTTGGAAACACGCAGCATTTACTGTACACAATCCCCTGTGCTCTTGCACATGTTACTGAGCAGTGTAAACATTAGATTTGACTCCTTAATTTCCATTCCCAGCAACCAGAGATCTGCTTTTTATCTTCCTGTACCGTTTTCCTCCTTTTTTTTCCTACTCTGGTTTGGAATAAGGGGTAGAAGATGCTAACTTGCTTGAAAGGAGCTGTCTTCCCCTAAATACCTCTTTGTTAATGGCAGCGAGACAGCAGAGTGAATAGGAAAAAATTTGACACGCAATCCCAATGTATTTTAGTCAGATTGTATTCTCCAGTCCTGATTTTCCATGACTTTACCTGACAGATTTGGAAATGGACGTCAATTCCTGCCCCAGCTCATGCTGGTGGTTAAAACAGTGGCACCAGTTTTCTCCACAAGGAGCAGGGCAGACAATGAAGGAGAAAAGCTATCCCAAGAGCAGGGTCCAAGCAGCAGGTCCCTGATGACACACTGCAAACAGGGGGGTCTTCTCCAGGCTCCTTCCAAGATCATTAACTTTTGGAAAGAGAACGAAGTTGCTTGATGCCATTTAAACTGTCCAGGTATTTGGGGTAGAAGGAAGAAGAAAGAAAATTTACTTTTCAAGGACAGAAGTGGTCCCCCATCTTCTCCCCACCAGATTCACGGCTCTTTTTATTGGGTTAAAATGAGCTATAACCCAAACTGGCATCCTCTGCAGCCCTTTCTTCTCTCCAGTTCTTAGTTTCAAGTGTCTTTTGTTCTTTCTGCTGCCGAGGCTGTATTTACTGCATGCTTCTGCAGTGACTAAGACCCTGGCCAGACATTATGTTTAAAAACACATCATTTTTAGTTTTTTTAAACACTCATTTGGACAGGGTTTAACACCTGGAAAATCTGCTTGCGGGATGTGGCCAGCCCTTGAGCTGCCGTCAGAGGTGCAGCCTCGAGAGCCTGAACCCCGGCAGAAATGCTTCTCCTGCAGTGACAGCAAAGGGACACGTCTCGGGAGAGGAATAAAAAGAGTCTCCCTGTCCTGAGAGGTGCAGCCGTGGTCCTTCCCTGCTCCCCAGAGGGTGTTTATAGAGTGCTCTGACACCGCTCTCTTCTCGTCGCTTGGCAGGCTGGAAAGTAAACCCACCCGTACAAACATCTCTGGGAAATATATACAAGGGTTATTTGGCTAATTTATCCTCCCGAATTTCAGTGTGACACTTCAGCTGTTAAACTCGGCTTCTACTGATGCTTAATGTCACTGGGTTTTTTGCCGAACTCCACTTGGAGCTGCTCAGACTTTTTATTATGGAGACAAACTGCCGTGATTTTAGCTCCTTTCTTGCAGAAGAAATGATTCGTGGGCAAATGTGATTTCCTCAGAATATCAGAATTACAAAATACAGCTGTTTAAGGAGCAGGTTTTCAGCCGGGTGCTCTTTTGTGCATTGTGGCTGCAAAGGATTTGCTCTTAGTTATTGCTGTTTGTGGGGTGGTTCCAGCAAATCTCACAGCAATATTCTCCCCCTCAACCGGCTCCGACTGGGAACATCGGTGGGGAGAAATGAAAGGAATTCTTCAAAAGATGTGTTCTGAAGGGCATTTCTTACTGCAGAAATGAATGTAGCTGCGCGGATACTTCATTAACACTTGGTGTTGGTTGAATATTGAAAAATGCAGAGACCCCGACATCAGAGTTGGAAAAGTTCTTGGAGATTTGGTAAAAAAAATGGGGTGTGACTCCATGTCCTAAAAAGCAACATACAGAGGCATTGCCCAGCCAGCTGTGGGAGGCTGGAGGATATTCTTTTAATTGGCTAAACCTCTCTAAGTGCTTTATAATTGTTTTCACTAAGCGGCTTCTGTAACGGAGCAAATGCCACCTGGAACCGAGCGCATTTTAACAGGCTCAGCCAGCGTCCNTGGAGCTCATCTGCGGCGTTCGATAGCTCCTTCCTTCCACCCACGGCAGGAACCGTCTGACAGGCAGCCGGGGAGGTGCTGAAGGGCGCTCAGAGGAGAAAGAGCTGTGGGCTGCTCTATCGATGGGCAAGATTAGTCCCTGTCACAAAACTGTCCCCTTTCCAGAAGGTATCTTGGCCAAACAGCACTTCCAGCTTGGACCAAGCTATTTGGAAAAGTGAGATTGAGATGGGGGAGATGTCTATGGTCTCTCTCCAGCTGGAAACAGTAATGCCACAGTCCGGGCAGCACACGTGAGGTTTTACCTGCTGCTTATTCTGAAGAGTGGGTGTGTGCATGTGCGTGTTTCAGATTTATTTAGGATGTTATTGGATGATTGGACACGGTTGCAGAAGCTTCACCCTTCCCTGAAGCATCACATAGTGCCCAAGAGACTCAGCTTCCCAGTGCTACAATGGACCTCTCCCAGCACCCCAGTAAACCCTCATCCACCTTAGGTCTGAAATGTTCATTTATCAGCTTCTCTCCCATTAATTAAACAATAATCAAATATCTCTTTAGATTCTTTTTTTTTTTTTTTTTTCCTCAGAAAAGTGACTCTAGGAGAAAAAATAAATAGAGGAAAATAGGGAGTAGAATTCCCTAGAGAACTCTTGGTGACTCAGCAAGAAGTAGCTGAAGAAGGAAAAAGATCAAGAGAACTAAGAGATCTATTTTCCAAAGGCTGGGGCTTTGAGACAAGAACTGGACAATTTTTGGCAAACATCAAAGCATTTGGGGGCAACTCAGACTTCCAAAAAGAGCTAATTTTAATTTATATTATGTTTGGGGTGAAAGGATTTGCCTATTTCAATCTCTGGTGCTTCAGATCTTATTTACTTGGGCACCTCTAGCTGGTTCCACAGCAAAATAGGTGATTACTTACGCAGGACCCTGACGCCGTGCTTCAAGGCTTGGACGCGGCTGGGCTCCATGGACATGCTGAGCATGGTCTGCTGCCCACCGATGGTGCAGACCTGGTTTTCCTGGGCTGCCTGTTTGAACATGACCATGAGCTGGTTGGCGATGATGGTGTTGAGCACGGAAATGACGACCATGGGGAACACGAAGGAGATGAATGTGTTGACCTGCAGGGAGAAGATGTGGCACGGTCAAGGGATGTGAGGGACCAGCAGAGCAGGAGATTGTGTTTTATTTCTCACAGCAACAGAGACACAGCCTGTGGTGGAACCCTTCTCCCTCCTCTTACCGTGCTGCCTTTGGCTTTTGAAGGCTCATTGCACAGAGGGAAAACTCAACCACGGCTGACAGACATTCATTCTCGTGGGCCAACACTCAAAAAAGGCAAATTCATTCCCCTCCAATTATGGTGTTTTCCCCTTTTCAGTGCCGTTCCTTGCCAGAAATGTCTCCACCAAAACATGTCATTGATCTTTCCGTCTCATGAACAGCAGGATGCTGCTCAGCTTCCATGGTGCGTAGCGTGACTTCTAAATAACAGCATGTTACTGTATTTTTTCTTTATTATGAGCACTCCTTAAGATCTTTTTAACTTTCTTTTTAGTGTTCTGCCCCTTCCTTGTAGATTTAATGACAGCGCTTTGTTATCTCTTAATGAAATTATCCAATAAACCTTGTGCCTTAAAGGATTAAAATGGATTGGCATAAACAAGTGGAAGTTGTAATGTTTTTAGTACAAATTATTTGATTACTACTGTTTTGATAAAATTAAATGGAGGATCAAATTAAGCAGTGATTGAATCAAGTGGAAGTCGCTGCTTGTGTCAAATAAAAGCAGGAAGGTTTTATGGGGGCCTTGTGGGCTGTCGAGGAACCCCCGCCGGAGCCGAGCTTGGGGAATGGAGCTGAGCTTGGGGAAAAGCAGCCCAGGGATGGGGGGGAAGGTGCAGGGTTTGCCTATGGCAAATCTGTTCTGCTGGGATGATGGGCTGCCCTGCTCACCCCCCTGACACATGGAGGGACTGGCGGCCCGTGGGGCTCCTCTTCTCTGCACATCACTGAGATGAGAGTGGGAGAAACCAAAAACCCCTTACGTTTCGAAAATTTCACAGTATTAATGAGAACTAAAGTGTGCGCTGCGGATCACTGCGGAAGCAATTTTATTAAAAGATTTAAAAAAAGATAAAAAGACAAAAAGATAAAACTACTCAAACCAGCAGGGAACTTTGCCCCAAGGCAGGGTTACAAGGCATGCCGACTTCTTCCCCTGACAACCACGTTAACTTGCACCCTTGGTGCTCTAAAACACAGGAGCAATCCTGCTCTCCCAACCAGCTCCACAACCCTCTGAAAAACAAGGAAAGCCTCATCTACAAATGGGTTCTCCATCTGCTTGGACAGAGAAGCCCCTTCTCCACCCACCCACCACGACCTCAGCACATAAGCATTTGTCAGACAGCCAGTACCTAGTGCAGATGTGTGGTCCCTTTGCTCTGGAGGGATTAAAAAATGCCAGAGGTGAAGGGAAAGATGGAGAAAGGCTCCAACCCCACCCCCAGGATGCTCCAGGGGATCCATAAAAGAAAGAACATAAGCATATGGGGAGCAGGTGCACTGGCAACCAGAGGCACTTCAGTTTTCTTTGTTCATAAATTTGGGAAAGATGCAGCTCCTCCTTTGGTGAAGACAAGCAGTGGTGTTGTTGCCAAACGTTTTCTTCAGAGGGATGGAGTCTTTGTGTTCCAGAGCTCAACGCGTTTCGCAGAAGGACCAGCTGGGTTTTGTCTCTCGCAGCCCACGTGGTGAGAACATCATCTCTGGTTTATGCTGGCAATTATAACAGAGCTCCTCCGCGGACTGAGGAAGTTCCTAGATATAACTTTGCCCTAGCTGTGAATTCGTCTTGCCTAATAGAATTACACAGAACTCAAAAAGTCTTCTCAAGGCTTTCTTTATAGCCTTGATTCGTTCCATAATGGTCTTGTGAAGTGTTTAAAGAGCTTGGGAGGCTGTCTAGAATAGCACTGACTTTCACTTTTAAGAATTGTTCTGGGAAAAGTGGGAAAATCGCATGCTTTCTATGAAAGGCTACATTTAAAGATTTTTTTCCACATCTTGATTTGTACCAAAACTCTCATCTAGTTAAAAAAAAAATAATCAATGTGTTCCCCTTGGTAGAAGGTTTCGTGAAAAGAATTATTTGCAAACACCGACTCCTGAGCATAATAACAGCTAGAAAAGCTGATCTCCCTCCTGCAAACCCTCTGGATTCAGCGTTGGTGTTTTTTCCTGGGTTGTGTGGGTCCAGACCCCGCTGCACCATCCACGTCAGTGCTGTGACACTTCATTTGCAGGTGACTTCGCACACTGCGGGAGCTGCTGCCTCTTCAAAACCTCCCACCTCCTTCAAGAGGAGCTGGTCCGGGATCCCAGGGCTAGGCATTCAAAGGGTCTTCAGGGGGAGGAAGACTTGTAGAGGTGTTTAACGGGATTTTTTACAGCACTGAGACTCCCAGCATCAGTGGGACTGGAGTGGCTACAGCCATCAGTGAGCATCCATGGGAGCTTTGAGCACTTATATCCCTTTAGAGATTGCTCTGACCCCAGGAAGGAGTATTTAGACAGTGTCCAGGTTCCTTCTTGACCTGAAAGTCTTGGACTTCATGTTGTCTTACCACCGAAAGGACAGCTTAAGTGACTCTGGATCTAAACGAATTCTGTATTCAGGTTTGTTAGGATGCACAAGCGGAGCATTCTGGCCGTCTCTCTGCTGTCACCGAGTGTGGTTCAGTCCGATGCTCCTCTCCATTCAAACGGACGTGTTTGATTTGGTGTAAATCCACCAGATCTGAGGTTTCTGCTCCACACCGTGATGGGCAGCGTGAGCACAGTGCAGAAGTACAAAGCTGTGCACGGAAAGGCTCAGCACTGGCCGCTTCCTAGTGTAAAGAAAACCCAAAATGCCACCAACCCTGGGACCGTGTGCGAAATCCTCAGGGAAAAAAAAAGAAAAAGAAAATCCCATAGTGCAATGTTTGCTACTGGCAGGAGAGAATGAAACACTAACCCACTGCCACGCTGCTGTCGCTCCTGTAAGCAGCGCCGTCCTAAAAGCCATTCAGACACCCATCTGGCAGCATCTGTGGGATGGGATTAGTCCTCGGCACCAAATTGTGCTCTCTCTTGTAGAGAAGAGCACCCTTCCCTTCCAGCCCTGCCTGAGCAGGAACACTCAGAGACCCGGCTCGCTCGGCCGCTGTCTCATCGGGACAGTGAGGATGTGGCTGAGGGCGAGCACCCAGCCGAAACACGAAATCACACAGGGTTTTGCAAGACAGAGGAGACAGAGCAAATCTGGGGATGGGGCTTCATAAGCTCACGAGAAGAATTTACGTAAATTAAGTCACACTTATGGAAGGGGAAAAAAGCAGTTATCAGCCTATCTGGGTCAGCCCAACAAAAAACAGACTAAAGAATTCTGCATGATGTGAGTTTTCTCCTTCCTTCCACACAGGAGTGTGGGAGAGACACAGGGGAAGTGAGCAGAAAAACCAAGTGACACAAAAGCAGAAGCCGGTTCTCGGGGTTGTGACTCCTCCTTTATCTTTTGTACCAAAATCTGCTCCCCTGGTTCTGCTGAGCTCAGTGCTGACGCCATTCGATATTGCCGAGTTGTCCTGCAAATGGTTTGGCTGCCGTGGTTTCCCTGGGTTACCACTAAAAGCAGACACCAGCTCGCTCTCAACAGTGATGGAGATGATGAACGTGACTTCATGGAGGGAGTCCCCAGAGGGCTTAAAAGAGTCCTGTAAATCAGAAGTTTTGTGAAGATTTATTCTTTTGTCCTCTAAAGTGACTTCTGGAGGGACAGGGACTCAGAGGCCGCTTTGGCAGAAGATGTTTTTTCCATCCCTCCTACAAACCCACTTTTGTCTTACACGTATCTGAAGAGGAGGAGGGGAAATATTACGTGACAGACGTTTACAGGTCACCTTTGCTCCCAGGAAGGCTCAGTCGCCTGCCCTGCCTACGCCTGACTCTTCCCATGGTCCATCAGCAAATGGCTTTTGAGGGGTATGGAACTGTTAATGAGTGTTTGTAGATGCTTGACGAGGTCTTGGAGCACTTTGGTGGTTAAAAGCTAAAAGTTAGGCTAAAGGCTCTACCTGGAGATACAGTAGCAAGTCAAATACCTCCACTGAAAGTATTCATAATTAAAAAATGCCAAGAACCATAACTATTCCTATCTTCATTGACAGAGGTTTGATGAGGAAATGTTTCCTTACTTACGTAGTAAAAGATTTTTGATCCTGTGTCTGGTGTTTTCCCACAAGCCAGGCTTTTTTTTCTAAACCAGTAAAAGTCATCCCACAAAGCAAAGCCCGGTGGCCGCGGCAGCGCGGTGCGGTGCATCCCACGAGGCAGCAGCCGTGGATCCCCCACCAGCAGGAACAAGACCCCTGGCAGCAGACATTGGGGGCAGCTGAGATTTGGGGGCAATTTTAGCTCTGGATTACGACAGTGGTTTTGTGGTAGAGACCAGAATGTTCCCTCATTGTCTGGTAAATGAGGTGACAACAGAGCCAAGTTCTTGGTCCCTGTCAGTGCCACATCTCCGCAGCCGTGTTCCCTGGCCGTGGTGAGCTGGGATGCTCAGAGCAATTTTTCCCCCTTTCTTTTTGGGGATGTGAGAAGGACAATTAAAATGGAGAGGAGAAATGTGGACAATGGTGAGCTGGCAAATCCTCACCTGGAGTGACTAAGCTTCTCTCATGCTTCATTTCCCCGCGGCACGCCTGCCTGCCGGCTGGGAAATGCTATGAAACGGCTGTCAGCCTTCCCACTTTCTGCTGGGGAGGTTTTCTCACCGCAGAGACTCTCCTCCGGTCCAGCCATCCCTCGAGGACATGCCTGGGGAAATGATTGAGAAGCCCAGAAGGAGCCGAAGAGCATCTCAGGAGAAGATTTGTCTCCGCTGGTTTCCTGGAAGTGATGATGGAGAGGACCGAGGATGCAGGGTATCGTTTGATCCGTGGTTTTGAACCAATCAATTAAACCACATAGCTGGGCTTTACCCATCTACCACATTCTAGTTCACCTCATTTCCAATGGAAATGGAAAGTAAATTATCCTCCCCCTGACTGTGGAGGCAGTATTGTTAGCATATGTCAATCAGAAAAGCACATTCTGCTACATCAACATTCGGCTGCCAACAAATCTTATTTGACTAAATGTACTTTATAAAATTACCAGTTATCTCACTCAGTGGCCGGAATTAGCATTTTTTTTTAACCACCCAGTGGGTAATTTCAGCCTTTAATATGCACAGTGTCGCCTTCCTGGGAATGGCAACCTGCTGAAGACAAAGCAGCGAGGGGAAAGGCACATGGCGCTGGCACGCCGAAAGGAGCGTTTGGCAACGGCACGTGTGTTTGGTGTCCACAGGAGACATCCCATGAAAAACCCAAAGGTGGCTTTCATCCCCCCAGTACAAAAAAAAATATCATCTAATTAAACCCCATCTTTGCATAGCTTTGCAAATTCCCATGCCAAGTATCTAGGGTTATCAGCTAAAAGCCATTCCTTCGATGCAACAGGGCAGGAGAGGTCTGCGGTTGTGAGTGATGGAAGAAAATAACGACTGCTTTTGTAACCTGTACCTGGAATAATGAAGCCAAAACCCTGCAGCCTTGGAAGGAAAAACAGCTCTTGTGGAAATTTTTGAGGAATTTCATTCATTTCAGGGGGCATTAGCATTAGATTTTAGCAGAAAGTCTTTCCAATCTTTCCCCTCTCTGATCATTCAGTTAGTTAATATCTAAACTAAATCTAGAGATTCAAGGAAGAAGCTTAAAAAAGCAAGGAAGTGAGAGAATAAACTAAGGAATCTGAAATGCTTGAGGGGGTGCCCAGCAATAGTGGGGAGCTGTACTGCAGGACCCAGGCGCCGGTCTCTACCTCAGTTACAGGCATCCTGCTGTGGGAACCCAAATCCTGGATAAACAGGAAGAGAGCTGAAGCCTGGGTGTAGATCTAGACCTCTAACGTTGGACTTGAGCAGGAGCTTGATCTTTACATACTGCCAGTTTTAGCTCAGGAAGGTTTGCCTGTCAGGTTTTATTTCTGGTGGCTGCTGTCTCAAGCATCCCTGACAGCGTGACACAGCGTGACACAGCGTGACACAGCTGTCACCCTCCGACGGAGGCTGCCCGCTGACCTGGATGGGTAGTGCCCAGATGCCCTGTGCAGACTCTCTTGGTGGCTGCATGTGGATAAGGTCGGGTCCTACATCCCTTCAAGGTCTCCTCACATCACCCGACAGCCTGACACAAACCACCCTGCGTGGGGAGACTTCATCAGCCAGGAGAAACGTCCCTCCTCTTGCCTCATAACCAGCAACAATGTGTGAATACTGCTGGAGACCCAGGTGATGGGACACTATATCCTTATAACTATATCCTATAGAACTTCATGGATGGCCAAAACCAGAACCCAACTAATATTTTCTCTTTAAAACATACTGAAAAATGGCCATGAAATCCTCTGGTTGTTCATTACATCATAAGCCCTGCGCCTCTTCTACCCAGCTACAGGTGAGTATGGATGCCATACGTCTTATCCAAGGCAATGGAGTGTGATGGTGTGAATTCCTCCAGCCTCATCCCGAAGAGCTGCCCTGTTCATCCCCGGGAGCGGGAAGCGCAGAGCAGAGATTGAGGAGCAGCTTCACTCTGCCCCGGCGAGGCCTTTTCAAGTGCTAAATATCAAACCCCGACATTTCAAATAAAGGTGAGGGTGATGTGGAACGTCGCTCACAGGCACAGGTATCTGACAGGCAAAATGGTACCATCAGCTGTGAATAACTGGAGCAAATCTTGACACCGGGACACAGCTGCAGGGGGGACAGAGGACAGATGGCAGTCACGAGCCCCTAAACCTCTTGGAGTTGGGGCAGTGATGGGAGTGTGAGCCCCATCTAAACACAGAGATAACCAGGACATCAAAGACGTGTCATTCGGGGGAAAAGAAAAATACAGAGGAGCCTTCAAACGCAGGCACATCTTGTTCTATCCACCCCTGGTGCGCTCAGATGTGACAGCAGCATCAGCCAAGAGAGCTTGAATTGGCCAAACCTCTGTATTTTTAGACCCCTGCAGGAGTCATAGAATCATAGAATCCTCCAGGCTGGAAGGGACCTCCAAAGGTCATCTAGTCCGATCTAGTCCATCTAGTCCCAGTTTTCTGCTTGTTTTGGATGGGGTCTGGGAACAGGGGCTACAGATGCTGTTGGGTAGATGAAGGAAACGTTGTTCCCTGTACCCATGATGTTACTGCCCTGCACCCATTAGAGTTAACGAGAGCAATAATTGCATAGCAAGGACATGTGAGCCTCTGTTGCTGACACATCCATTTGCGTTTATCTTTATTCACTAAAGGAAAGCCCATCGCGAGACAACTCAGGGGACAGTGCAGAAGGCTCGTGCGTGAGCTCTGGCTGCTTTTAAGATGTTCCAGGTTTTGTATTGGTAGTTATTTATATCAGAATAAAATGCATGTTACTACAGGGCTTACGGCAGAAAATGGGACGTGTTTGGTACAACACAGTGATGCTCAGGAGCTGCTCACAGTGGTCCTGTGCTGGCTGGAGGCCTCCCATGCTGTTTCCAGCTGGCCAACCAGACGTGAACCCTTCCAAGGGGCTTCATTTAGCTCCTGCAATCAGGAGGAGGATCTGCTTCAGCTCTGGGTTCGGTAGTGTTTTGCCTTTGCTCCAGAGTAGTGATGTTTTCCTGGTAGCGCTCTTTCCCTCTTTAGATCCGTGGCCATCATGAGAGAAAGACCAGTCAGTGTGGATAAGGACATCAAGAATAACCAACGTGCAGCATTTTCAATCCCGTGTGTGGTCCCACACTGATGAACTATAATGGATATGCAGAGTCGCTAATGATCTTGAGAAGCTGAGTTAATCACATACTCTGCAGGAGTTAATCAGATACAGAACAGATGGAAATAAATTGCATACTGACAAAAAAAAATCCATCATATCTCCACGGCAAAAACATTCCACCAGCTTCCCCATTCATAAACCTCCCTCCACGGAGAAACCATTTGTTCATAAAAAACAATATCTGATGCAGAACAACTTAAATTGGCCTCTTGCTCTTGACGGGTTGGCAAAGATGTCAGAGCGCTGAGTAATGGTGGCATTCCTGAGCTCGCTGGGTACCTGAAGAGAGCATTTAACCTCATTTCTATGCATGGTTACAATCCTGTGCCCTAAAGTACTTTTCAGATTTATCATAAGTAATACCAAAAGGTATGATTCATACCTAAGTGTTTGATATAAAGCTTATCGTTCCTCATTGTACACAAGGGTAATACCTAAGTATCAAACTCCCTGGAGATCTCAGAACTCTTCATCACCTTGTGAAATGCCAGAAAACCACCTTCATTATAACTATTCGTAAGAGAAAACTTCCTCTCCCTCTGATCTTCGGGGCGCCGGTCTCAAACCCCAATGGTTCTTCTGATTCCAGCTCCCAAAGAGAGAGAAAAGCTGTGAAATTCAAGAAATCCTGGAAATAATGGACTGGAGAATGGGCAAACGGGCAGGTTTTAAGGTTTGCCAGAGTGTGTTGCAGAATGGCTTGTTGTACATCGTGGATATCCAGCTTTACCATGTGATAAAATGGAAGGATAACAGAATGTTTATGTAGAAAAATCAACTAATAAAACAGTTTGAAAAAGAAATCCCAACCCCAAACAAAAAGACCCTCAAATCCTCACTAGGATTTCACTGGATGATGATGAAGATGGGTTTGGGAGACTTGTAAATCTCACTTCAGTTAATCTAGGGCCTCCTCCCACTGATTAAAGAGGAATATCTGGAAGGTAAAATGGAAAGGTTCTGGCCCAAGATGACTGTTGCCTCCCAGTTACTTGGTGAGGGAGGGGGAAAGAAGTGGCAGAGCAACACTGATGATCCTCCATCATGTCATCGTTAACCTGAGAGCTTCAACTCTTCCCTCTTTCCTCCTTTAGGAAATGCTCCTTCTTCATTTCCTGAGATTGGGTACATTGAGCTACATGGTAAATTAATTACATTTACCCAATTTTGCTTGCAAACAAGAGCAAAGTCAATTTACGTGCTGTCAGTTTACCGGCCTCAGCTTTGTTCCTCAGGTCTAGTTATCCATAACACTATTTAGGGCAATATTTTTGGTTGAACAAAAACTCACTGAATAATATTCTAGATTTTCCCTTTGGAACAGGCAGGCCTTTGTTACTATTTCCCCCTCACCCTTCCCAGCAACTATATTCTACTGAAGGGGAAATAATATTTCAGCTTCAAATGACAGGTTGGAAATTCACTTTAAATAATTTACCAGTGCAGTTGGATTTCAGTTCTTGCTATCTGCTGGTATTTTGGTGCCTACTTCTTTTTGCCAAAGGGATATTGCCCATCGCCTATCACAACATATTTCGTTTTCTCCAGTTCTGCTGCTTGTCAGCCCTCTAAATAATTTAATAAATGTCCATGCAGTGCCTAATGCTCCTGACGGCTGAGTAATCCTAATCCAGATTTCGCAGTTATTTTGTGTCTATCCTCTTGCCTATCTTCTTTCCCATTGAGCGTTCACAAGCCACGGGGGCTCACGTGGGGGATGTTCATCCAAAGAAAGTGTCTCCACGACTTGGTGCTTCCCCTGGCGTGGGCCGATGATCTCTTTTGGGGGTAGCTAATGCTGTCCTTGTCAAAAAAACAAGAAAAATCAGCCTCTTTCCTATGCTGTTACCCAGAACTGTGAGTGCTTGGCACATCGATGCTCCTGACGGGTTGGTTTTGCAGCCTGGGATGGGTGAGGGGTGGCGGCCACCGCAGCCTTAATGAGAAGGCAAGACTTACACGTGTGTCTTAGGGCTGTATCACAAATATATCACAGCAGCTGATTTCACGAGCTGATACCTGGATCCTCGCTTCTCTAGCATCTGCTTGTTATTCCCGACTTCTTCGGTTCACGCTTGGGGTAGTCACTGTCGTGAGTGAGACTATTAAACTTGCATATCCTCTCACAGAGCACATCAAGAAAAAGAATCAAAGCACAGCGACAGTCAATTATCCCCCAACTTTATTCTGGTGATACTGAGTCATTTCGGCTCCGGTAATCAGCAGGGATGGCTTCTACCTACGTGGGTACAAAGTCATTTGCGGGGAGTGGGGATTCCTAGTTGGTGTTTTAGGAGTGCAATAAAGCAAAAGGAGTAAACAGGGGGATAATAAGCAAAGATTTGCTTTGCTTATTATCCCCCCAGTAAAAGGGGGGATAATAAGCAAAGATTTCTATCCGCAAAGAGCAGTAAAGTGTTAAACAGAGCGGCGCTTGCTTTTCTGCCCACACTCTCTTGGTGGATGGATGATGAGGGAGGGAAACAGGGGTCTGCTCTGCTCATGTCAAAATGCAGCTTTATGCTTGGCTGCCGTGCAAGAGAGGGGTGATGCTGGAGCCAGAGCACGGGGGTGTAAAGCAGCCGTGACCCCCCTTCTCCAGCTCTTCCTAGGAGATGAAGGTGGTGGGAGGGATGGACGATGCAGCCAGCAGCTGGCTGAGAGGCAAGCACACGCTCATTAGAGCGAGCGTGCAGGGCAATTAATAAATCAGCTCCAACCCCCAGGACTGTACCGAACATTTTAGATAGAGAATTCTCTACAAACCCAGGCGGCAAGAAAAGCCTTCAGCCTGACGTACAGAACGTGCACGCTACAGAAGGATTTATAGAGCAGCAATTTAAAGAAAAACAAAAAAAGCCCACCAAACAAATGGCAAGTACAAATCATTCTCCTACAGAAAGCCACGCTGGCCCTGGACCTGAGTTTGCACCTCCTGCCAGGTGAGGTGGAGGAGGATGAAGGTAAGAGGTGCTCCAGGTGTCTGAGAGACGAGAGAGATCACGGCAAAGAATGATTTATCTGCTGAATTATGTCTCAGGATCAAATTTTCTGAAGCTATTTGTAATATTTCACATATGCTGAAAAGTCACATCCATATAGCTGGTAAAATAACAGCTTGTCTGCTTAAAATAATTAGTAGTTGACAAATGGGTTGAATTTTAAATCCATGAGGAGCTTTGGTTAGCGCTAATAAATGTTGATTAAGGTAGCAATTAAAATCTAACAATCTCTCTGGGGGTCTGAACTTTAAAGCTGAAGTTTGGAACATTCCTCAATTTACACAGAAAATGCTACAATTCCCCCCCCAGTCGCATTAGTAAGTTGAGGCAGTGGAGATCTTTTGTTTCTGTTCTTTTTCGGTGGCCACCAGCACCTACCCTGGTCTAACACCTGATCGACATAAACCCCGTGGTACAGCAGTGACTGATTTATAGCAGCGTGAGGCTTTAGCTTTCTCTCAAGAAAGTTAATGCTGTGAGACCCTCTCAAAGTCCCTATTTCCATGGCAGTCCCCTCCTGGGAGGCAGTACCCATCCCTCTTCTCATCAGGCTTTGAAGTGGGTTGGAGAGATCTCCATCTTTCCTTCAAGATGTTCTCCTGCTTTGGAAAAAGGAGCTGACCTCTCAAAAACAAGCAAGGTCAAGTGGTGCCGAGTGTGTTCTCCCCTCTCCTGCATCCCTCTCCCGCTGCTCCAAGAGACCCAGCTATGCATCTCTTAATCAGGATGATTGGATGAGCTACCAAGGAAAAGGTAGCGTTCTTGAGGAAGATGAAAATTATCTCCCTCTGCTGCGCATCAGCGGTGGGACCAAGGCAAATCAAGAGGCACGTTTTTGTTTAGAGCCTCGTTTCAGAGATTTATCATCATGGCACTATTCAGGAAGGTCTCAGGTTCTTTCTGATCTTACTAAAACTGAGCAAACTTCAGTTACTTCCCTGCAGCTTTCTATTTTTAAAGGGGGAAAGTGTATTTTCTATTTCACAGAGCACCACTTTCACGCTGGCCACATCCCTTTCTCTCCTCGCTCTTGCTGTGGGCAAGGCACAAATCTAACACAAAACCAGGGTTGTCTTTCTTCCTTCAGCACACACTGGCTGTGTGTCCTCTGGTAATTACATTTCATCCCCCAGTTCATAAGCTGAATGTCAGCGGGACAAAAATAGGAATCCAGAGTCAACTGGGAACGACTTGGTCCTCTCGTGCTCCCAGTGTGGATGGGAGTGTGTCGGCACGTCTGGTGGGCAGCTTTAATTGCCAGACGTGTCATTATACCGTTATACTGCAGTCTGGTTTCCCAGGTCTGTTCCTCCTGACTTTGGAAGCAGCTGAAATAAGGTCCTTTTCCTGCAGGTGCAGGAGCTGTTGTTGAGTAAATAGCCCAGCAGAAAATTTATGTCATAGTCACCGTGTTGAAATCCAGGGATGGTTCCAGGGGGATTGCTGGGAGGTCAGGAGGACGCTGTGTCCCTGTCACCTCCTACCCAGGATCATAGAATCCTAGGATGGTTAGTGTTGGAAGGGACCTCAAAGATCA
>VZRU01010752.1:80093-94260 GCA_013398155.1 Pedionomus torquatus
CCAAGGTCTCCCTGGAGCCTTCTCTTCTCCAGCCCCAGCTCCCTCAGCCTGTCCTCACAGCAGAGGTGCTCCAGCCCTCGGAGCATCTTGGTGTCCCTCTGCTGGACCCGTTCCAGCAGTTCTAACTGTTCCACTATCCAACAGGATGGTGGCTGCTGCTTGGTTCTCCTGCCCCACCATTACTGGCAAAGGAGACCTTGGCTTCAAGTAAAACAGCCTCCACACTGCACAGCCTCTTGTTCTGGGAAGGACCTTTAATAATTTGCCTAATTTTTAGGTGCTTTCTCAGCCCAGCCTGCACAATCTGAGTGTGGCAGCTGGTTTCTCCCCAGCTCCATGTGTTTCTCAGTACATCTGCTGAGTCCATGATTTGCTAAGGATATTTACAGCAGGAGAGAGATGGGAGAGCTGAGGCTGTGAAGTGCTGGAGGAGGAAAGGGAAGAAATGTGTCCAGGGGGTGGGAGAAAAAGCCCATTCACACTCAGTCAATGTGTCTATCACTTTTTTTCCTTCCTTTTTCTATTCTGTGTTGTAAGGATGAAATACCAATGGCTCAAATAAATGCAGAAAGGGACAAAAATGAAGGCATGATAGCTGAAGATGCTCCGAGTTATTTTTCCATAAAGGAGGCTTAAGAACTGGGTGCAATTGTGCATTTACATTTGAGTGAGCCATTTCCCTGCCCAGAGCTCTGAGACAGGTCCCTCTCCACACGAGATGGATGCAAGGCTTGAGCCAGCTGGGAACTGGAGCCACAGTGGGGCATGAGAGATGTCGGTGAGTGTTGGCTTGGCTGGCTCAGCCCTGCAGTAGTGAGGCTTTCAGGGAGAAGAGCAGCTCCTGCAAGAGGTTCCCAGGTGGACACAGTCATCCTGGACATCTCCATCCAATGGCCTTTCACAAAATAGGGCCATTAAAGCTGGCTGAGATGGGTCAACCTGTGAAGTTGTGGGTGTGCAGGGCTACTGTGGAGGCATCACCTTGGGTCTCAAAACATTCTTGTATGGGAAACCATGAGCTCCCCTAAGAGAAACTGGGGTGATTAGTCACTCACAGACTTCTAGACTACTTAAAAGGGCCTACTTAATATTTTAACAGTAATACTATGCACTCTGCTGCTCTTACTGTAGAATTACAGGTGCCAACCTGAGGAGGTGTATGTGTGGGGGGAGCATGTTTCTGGAGAAAAGCCATTTTGCCAGAGAAATGAGACAAATGGAGGGGCTGTGGAGAGACCTGGCATCTCCAAGGAACAGAGAGGATCAAGGTGCTGACCTGCTTCCTCACAAAGCCATGATGGTAATTGAGCAGGTAAATGCACATATGGCACGGAAGAGTATGGAAGAGAGTATGGAAGGATGTGTTGGCTTAAGTGGTGAGCAAGGAAAAGTGGTAGCAGAGAGAGAAATCCTGAATTTAGTGTAGAAAGAGAGGAAAGGAGGCACAAGAGCCCTCCTTCCCAGGTGACAATGTCTCTGCTAGTTAATTAAACTCCACCGCAATGGGGTCACAGCCCAATGAGCCGCAGGTCCAAAGCCTAACCAGACGGTTGCAAGGCCACCCTACCCCCAAATCCACCTGTTTTTTCAGAAAATGATCCTAAAGCAAAACATATCAGCAGGTTGCAAACCACAGCAAAGGTTAAGTCCTGGCTGCATTTCCATTTCTCAAAATTTATTTTCTTGTTTTGAAAGTAAGGCGCAAAATGAACGACGTCCTGGCTCCTGCAATTCAAGAACCAGGAGCTACATCTCTGCAGACACCCAGTAACTCCTGTCCGAGGAGCTGAGTGAGGCTGCAGGAACATCCTCCTCTGCTCACAGAGACCTCGCAGCTGATGTTGCTGGCACTTGCTCACACTGGTCTTTGCTATACACTAACTAAAATAGCCTGAAGCACAAGAATTTAACTCTAAAATCACCGTTTGATCCCTAATGCAGGCTTCCCAGACACAAGACTCAGTCTCAGGTAGAAACCATCCCTCTCCAAACTGTGCCGGAGGCAGAGCCCTTGCAGGAAAGGTGATTTAGCAAGATGAAATAATCAGTGTCATGAATGCAACCAGGATTTCCCTGTTAATTACCTAACTGGTTAATTAAGGGGCTATTTTTTTATTAAAATTAATTCTCATCTCGCAAAATACATGGCTTAAAATGGGAGAGTACAGAAGTGTTTATCACGGATGCCCCAAGATGCTAATTTCCCAATGTTATGACTCGTAATCAAGATTAATTTTCTCTGACTTATCCTCTAAAGGAAAGACTTTACACCAGTTTTGACATTTAAATTACCTTAGATTTGCAAGTCCAATATTGTCATAAATATTCATAGCCAAAAATTGAGTCTTTATTTTTTTTTTTTTAATTTATTTTCTTTTTTTAAATTTTTAATTCACTACCAAAAACCGGTTGCAGAACAAGCACAGAGAAATGAAGCACCTTTTCTTCAGAGCACTGGGAGCATCTGGCTTTGCTGCCCCAACACTGAGCCGACACCACACATTTCTGCCTGATGCTGCTGTTGAGCATCCCGTATGCCCAAAATTTGACCGCGAAATCATCCCTTGACCATTTTCCTTATGCCTATTTGCAAAAAATGCTACTTTCCATAGAGGTTCCCGGCCAGCACTGCTGCTGTTTTAGCGGGTGTCATCATCATCATGACTGGATGAATTGAGGAGAGGTCAGTGCAAACTCTGCGCTCGTGAGACCCCACCTGGAGTCCTGTGTCCAGCTCTGGAGTCCTCAACAGAGAAAGGACATAGAACTGTTAGAACGGGTCCAGGGGAGGGCCACCAAGATGCTCCGAGGGCTGGAGCCCCTCTGCTGTGAGGACAGGCTGAGGGAGCTGGGGCTGTTCAGCCTGGAGAAGAGAAGGCTCCGGGGAGACCTTGGAGCAGCCTTCCAGGATCTGAAGGGAGCTCCAGGAGAGCTGGAGAGGGACTCTTGGTCAGGGAGCGGAGTGATAGGACAAGGGGTAATGGTTTTAAACTGGCAGAGGGGAGATTCAGATTGGATATTAGGAAAAAATTCTTTATTGTGAGAGTGGTGAGGCACTGGAACAGGCTGCCCAGGGAGGTTGTGGCTGCCCCATCCCTGGAGGGGTTCAAGGCCAGGCTGGATGGGGCTTTGAGCAACCTGCTCTAGTGGGAGGTGTCCCTGCCCAGGGCAGGGGGGTTGGATCTTCAAGGTCCTTTCTAACTCTAACCATTCTATGATTCTATAAACCAGGAAAGGGGATCTCCAGGTGTCGCCGCGCAAGGTGGACAGGCAAAGCATTTTGAGGTGATACAAAGAGAAAAGCCCATAAATATGCCAGTTAAACCATTCAGGCTGGGGATAACTGCCCCAGTTCCCTCCAGCAGTCACAGCGAGATGAGCTCTTGCCTCTCTTCTCCAGCCACCCCATTTATTCAGTCTTTTTGGCAGCATTTAAGTGACCAAGGAGAAAACTGTGTTGGTTCACTGTGGGGGGACACTAGCAGCCTCCCAGGGACCACGTGCCAAGCCCCACTCATCCTTCCTGCGCAGAGGTTCAGCCACTGGCAGAAACCCAGGTGGGAAGGAGGAGAGGTGAGATGCTCCAGCCTTTGCTGGTGTGGGTCTCTCTGTTGGCCGATTCGTGTCTCAGCATATTTTAAAGATCCTCCATTTTTTCTCCAGGTTTTCCTGAGAAGGTGGGTCGATGTGGGGTGGGAAGAGGGACAGAATCAGCCCCCATGTGGAGGGGAGGCCTGGTTCTGCTCACAACCTCACAGCCCAAAGCTGATGGGTCCTGCCAGGCAAGTACGTGCCCACGTCAGTCTCACTAAGGGCAAGTGAAACATTCTCCTCATTCCAGCGACTGATGACTTCTTCATTTTTTAAAAAATATCTGATACCTTTCAAATGTCATTAGTTTCTCCAGTCTTTTTTCTCTCGTCAGCAATAAGGCAGGCAGGGAGAACCAGCAGTGTTACTACTCACTTCTCAAAAATGCTTCTCTTTGCAAAAGGCTGGTAAAACCCCCAGATTCACACTGACCCCTCCTGCTCTGACACCTGGGGATGTATTTTTAAGCATAAGCACCTACTTCTGAGATGAGCCGCGGCCAATGTTTTAGCCAATTCAAGTTGGAACATGACACATGCTGCTTTGACGGCACTTTAGGATGCCCCCCTCTCACCCCAGCCTCTCCTGCCAGGCACCCACCGCTTTTAGTGCCCTTATCTTCTTGTCTCAGCATCTTTGCACCACGGGGATCAAACTGACTCCAACCGAACAGACAAGTCAGACTCAGATTGATTTTCTGAAACGTACCCGAGGTGTCTGCTCCCACCTGAGATTAAAGAGGGACTTGCTTGCCCGAGAACTCACCAAGGTCTTGTCTCTGCTTGCTCGCTTTTCAGTTCAGCTCATTATTATAATAAAAGGTACTTTCTCTGCCTACAAAATCATGCCTCACCATGGATGACAGACACGCTTCTAACTTTATTTGCTTTTTCCAGTCGAAAAGAAGCTGCTTTCAATGAATCATAGAATCATAGAATGGTTAGAGTTGGAAGGGACCTCAAAGATCATCCAGTTCCAACCCCCCTGCCCTGGGCAGGGACACCTCCCACAAGCCCAGGTTGCTCCAAGCCCCATCCAGCCTGGCCTTGAACCCACTGATATTATTTGGTGGAGTAGTGCTCCCTATCGTCAACCCCTAGGACTAAACTGAATGCCAGCACAATAAACTGAAATCCTTCCAGACTTGCTGTCCATGAAGGAATAGCCACGAAAAGGATGAGCATCACAACTGGTGAAGATGAAGGTCTTCGGCTCTGAATCATATTGAGAGGCTCCACTTTAAACCACAGTGGTAAGAGAAGACACATAAGGAATCTTGGACTCCATTCTCCCAAAGAATTCAGTGCAATGTAGGAATAGATGCTCCCGTGTCACTCTGGTAGAAAAAAAACAACTGTGACAACAGCCTGAAGAGTCTTGATTTCTGATTCAGTAAAAACGGAGTCTTTTAAGTGACAAGTTCTCATAAATAATTCCATCTAATGGAAGATACTTCGGTAATTGCGATATTTTAATTTCAGGCCTTTAAGTGCAGAGAATTCTCATTAGTGTTCAGCATTCAGGTACTGCAATGAAATTTCAGGGAGAGAGAATAACGTACCGAAATGGTGGCAGCACACTGAATTTATTCAGCCTATTAGGGGCAAAGACATTAAGTGATTCATTAAGCAAAACTGTCCATTCCCTTCTGGGTACAAGACAGTTTTTATTTTCCCTGTTTTTCAGGTAAATAAACACAGGCAGAAAATAAGTAGATATGATCGGAACCCCTTCTTCACAAGCATGTTGGCAATTACTTTCTCTGTTTTCTAGCAAGGTTTTATTTTCAAGTGAAGCTTTCAAGAGACCCTGGGAAGCCTGACTTTCCAAACCTCAATTTAACTCCTGTGTAATATTGCTTTGACTAAAGGCAATAAAAAACAGCCATGGGGGAGCTGAAATGCCAAGCTGGCAGACCGAGTACATGGATATTATAAATGAATAAAGCAGAATTTAGATTTCAGGGGAAAAAAAAGCACACCATTTCAGCAAAGCAGGGAGAATTTGGCCCCACTAATGGTGTTCATGGTTGTTTAAAGGAATTTGTGGTACCTTCTAATTGATTAGGAGTGACTCTTCTAATTGCTGTACGTTCCTAACCCCGAAACCAAGAATTAAAACATCCATGTCCTCAATTATTCCGCTGGCACTGGAAGCCCTGGAAGAATGGTATTAAAGCAGGGTGTGCAAGAAGGGAAGCGAGGGCTTCTTTTCCATCTCATGAGGTGATGGGTTGTGGTGTCGTGGGTCTCAGGAAGGGCGGCACCGTGGGCCAAGCAAGAACAACGGTAGCACCTTTTCCTATTGGTCCTCTCTCCTCTTTTAAGTGGCTTCAAAACTCGGTGTAAGCAAAGATGCAAGTGCTTCCCTCGTGTCTGATGCAGTTAAATCGAGCTGGTAAAGGAAAAGCACTGCAGGTAAAGCTGGGGGGAATGGGAAGCACCAATATGAGTCATACCCTCCATTTAGCTCATCTTGAATTACCAGCTCAGGGAGGCATCACTCAGTCTTGTTTAAGGCAGAAATTATACGTTCTCAAGACTCAACTCCCTGCTGGGCTGTTGTTTACAACCAACATGTGAGCGATAGAGGAGAGGACCATCGCTAAAGCCACATCTCAGCCACCCCGGGAGGATTCGCTGTGCATCGCTTCACCACTGCTGCAAACGTTCTCCTTCGGGGATGTTTTAGATGCTGCTCCTCCTTCCTTACACAGATGTGGTGCTGCAGCTGGGACGCCAGATCCAGGTGTCTCCAAATGCACCACGGAGCATTTCACCTGCCTTCTCTCATTGCCTTCCTTGACCCTCTGAATCTTAGAGGGTTTGCTGCTGGTTATCTGCATTTCTCTCATCAGATTCAGATCCATTCGATATTTTCTTCTTTTTTTTTTTTTTTTTTTTTTTTTTTTTTATTAATTCATATAGCAACTTTCCATGCCCAGCCCTGCTCTGTGGGTACCCAGCCTGTTTGGGAAAATACCTCCCTTCTCCATCACTTCCAGCTTTTACTCATGTTGCCTTCTATTCCCTGCACTACTTAATTTGGAAAAGCATAGCTACAATGGGAGGGTTTTGCCAACTTCAACCACTTTATCAGGTGCACAGCTCATACGAGGGAGCTGAAACAGGCGGGTCTCCCCTCCACTCACCCCAAACCTGCGGGCAGAGCATCCAGGTCTCTGTAGCTGCTGTAGCTACAAGCAGCTGAGGCTGGTGACTCTGCAAGAGCTCAATTGTGAAAACACCTTCTCTGATCTTTCCTCCATATTTTATTTTTTTTTTTGCATGGAGAAATGGCTTTTTGTCCAAAGGCCTGTGATACCAGCTTGAATTCTAAAGGTCGAGTTCAAACCTAATTTGAGTGTGTCAAAATGCTTCGTGGGTGAGGACCTGTCTGGGGCTTGTCAAAAAGGCATTCAGAAGTTCTGCTCTGCTGCACAGCTGTTGGTGAAGCAGGGATCATATCCATGAGGCAAAAAAAAAAGGGATTTGTCTGATCTTTAATGATACAGTCACTCACACAACCTGAGAATAAAAATAAAGAGCCTGAACCTGAACACAAAGAGGGAGAGGCACCAGCCACTTGAGTGCTATTGGGATTATTGTATTTATTAGACACCTTATTAAATACTCTTCCTCCAGGATCTCCCTGGTATATACCTGGCACAGACACAGAAAAACGTTTGATCTTCAGCAGTGAAGGAACATGAGCAGCCTAAAGAAAAAAAGATGCACTGGAAGACAGGTATTTTCAACAAATTGAATCTAGAGAGAATGCCAAGAAGACCACGCTGAACTTTCAGGGGACAATTTATGTCTATGTTTACTCATTTATTATGTATTAACTAAAAATGCTTAAATGAAGCGGAACCTGGCTCCGTGTTGATAAAGCTGAATCAGACATTCTTTGCCTCGTCACAGATAGATGATGAAAACTGCAGGAAAATAGAACCTGACAGATCTGTTAGGAGAATTTAAAAGCTTTGGGCATGTAAGAATATATCACACCCTGTCCTAAGGTAGTGAAAAGCGCAGGGACTGAGTGGATGCTGGAAGACAAGTTATAAAAACAACTGGAAAATATCTTTTTCCTGTAAGGATTGCCTAATAACTGAAAGAATTCCAATTACCACGGTGAGGAGCAAATCTTGCATCCCTTGAGGCCGGCTCTGCCCGTGTTGACACCTGTGAGGAGCTGCTGTATGAAGCTGCCTCCTGCTACAGAAAGAGGTCTCTAACGCAAAGGGGTACCACGCTGGGGTCTCACCCCTGGAGGTCCCTGCTTGATGCAAGTCACCCCGGTTGGGACTGACACCAAAGGACGGGGAGCTCCCAGCCTGGAGGTGCAGGATCCTGCCCTTGCTGATGTGTACAGCAGTTGTAGGCGGCTCATCTTCTCCTCAGAAAGGTGAATTGGGTGAAAACTGAATTTTTGGGAAGGAAATCAAAAGCTTCTTGAGGGTTCCTGTTAAATTTGATAAACACTATTGAAAGAAAAAAGAAAGGGGGGGGGAAATGTTGAACTATTTCAGTGTATTCAAATAAACACTTGCCTTCTATTTGGAAACACCAACATATTTCATTTCAAACTATTAAATAAAATAAAAAAAAAAAGCCAACCATGCTGAGCTTCTGTTTTATTTCAGACTGATCCTAAGCTAAAAAAGAAAGGAGAAAAAGATGGTTTATAAGCCAGAAGTGAAGCGCAGTGATTCACCTCAGCTCAAACTACATGTTTTATTTGCAAACAAAGTGCTGTAGGCCAGCCCCAAATTAGCTGCTTTGTTTTTCTCATCCCTGATAAATTTCTTTGTTTGTTCCTCTTAGTTTAACCTAAACATACTTT
Organism: Pedionomus torquatus; assembly: GCA_013398155.1. Taxonomy (NCBI): domain Eukaryota; kingdom Metazoa; phylum Chordata; class Aves; order Charadriiformes; family Pedionomidae; genus Pedionomus; species Pedionomus torquatus. Next base: position 88,533 of record VZRU01010752.1, read on the forward strand.
TTTTTTTTTTTCCATTGAAAATGAATTATATCACTATGAAAACACAAACCCCCTGGTTTTCTCAGGCGCAGGAGGAATGGCTCCAGTGGAAAAAGAGGATGAAGGAGAAAGAGTGTCTCCATCCTAAGAGCGCTGCAAGCATGGGCAGATGCACCTCCACGATCTCCCATCTCAGCTTTCCTGTGACAAGCACTAAAGAACTGATAAGAACAGTAGGAAGACTCAGCTCCTGATGCCACAGCACGCCAGCATCTAGGGAAAGCCAGGGCGGAGGTTTATCACCCTTCTCTGGGCCTCAGGGCTCTCTCCGTGTTCCATAGCAATGCTCTGCTGGGCAATTTCATTAGAATTAGGCAGAAACATCTCCAGGAGCACATCTGCACAAGTGACAGCTGACTCCTCGGTAATGACAGCTTTAGAGACAATTATGACAGGCAATTGTTCCATAAGAACTGGCATTTTTCATGAAAATAATTCTATTGATGAAGCACAAGGATATCTTATCTGAAAGTCTCCAGCTTTTCAGCTGATGGTTGACAGTCCTAACGACATCGCGCTGAACTGGACTCTTCATACTCATGGCGAGACTTGCTNTGACATCGCGCTGACTAACCAGCTCTGGACTCTTCATACTCATGGCGAGACTTGCTTGACTTACTATCAATATCTAATCAATGAAATCAGGCTGGCATCCCTATAAAGACAAACACAGTGCCCACTTCAGGCAGAAACCCCACCATCCAGCCTCAGAACTTCATTACACACTGCAGGTGGATGTCATAGGTCCTCGTGGCCCCCTACCTTCATTCTCCTCCATCTTCCCAGCCCTTCTTTCTATGCAATGTGCCACTGAGCGTCATCCATCTGCTCTGATCTCATTCTGGGGGCTGTTTATCCCATACCTTTCCATAACATTATACAGAAGGTCAAGAGAGGAAGAAGGTTCCTCTGGACTGAAACAAAGGAGGAGGACACAGGCTGTCTCACCAAAGGGCTCTGAAAGGCCTGGACTGTATTAAGCTTCATAGTTTAAACAGAATAAAAGTAAGGATCATTACCCTGCCATATCATTTGATACTACTATTTGATTTGATGCTACTTTGATCTCATGGGCTACATGATCTCATATCATGTTACTTTAGCATTTCCTGGTGAGTTATTAACATTTTACAGCTTGTTACAGAACCTTTTTCAAATTATAATTTACTGGGGGATTTTCATCTAATGAAACGAGTGGGTGAGGGTGGGACACTTGCACCCAACCAGGCTCAAACCAGCTTTCGGGACTGGTCTGTGCCGTAGCTGGATGGGCATCCCTGTAGCTCCAAACAAACTCTCAATGACTCTTGCCACTTTGATGGCTCTTTCTCTGCAGGAAGCATCAAGGATCTTCATTTTCAAGGTATCCCCCGGGCTGAGATTAGTCATTCTTGACACAGGCATTTTCCAACTCACAGACCAGGCTTCTCCTACTAGGTGCAAAGTATTTGGATGATGTCTTGCAAGATTTAACTAATTGCTCGAAGCTTGCTGTTCACTCAGGCTCCTTGACTCCTGCAAGGAAGGGCTGTTGGTGCAGCTCAGAAGGGATGGAAGGAAAGCTAACTGGGAACGCCTGGTGGTGGCCCCCCTGCCAGTCCTTCTCCCGAGGTTGGAAGATGGAGATGAATCCAAATCAGGAGAAAATCTGTAAAGTTGAGCATGCCATTAGCACCCAAAGGCTCGCACAGTCACTGGGAATTGCTGGGGCCAAGGGTTTATCCAGCAGCTCTTCATGCTTTGGAAAATAATTCCCCCCCCTCCTTCTGGCCAGAGCAGTAATTGCTGTTGGTGGGTTTAGGCAGTGAAGGAGCGGGCTATTTTGGAAAGAAAGAAAATAAAAATATTTCCGCTTCCCTCAAATCTTGTCTGACTTGCTTTGAGATTTTATTAAGGACACAGAATTGTTGACAATAAAATTATTTCTCTGTGCTGGGAGAAGTAAAGCAGATCGTTACACACAGAGGGAAGGGAGCTGACTGCTCTCATAAATAAGTCAATGTGTTACTCCTGCTAGACTGGAAGTGGGATGACAGCTTTTCCAGATGCTGATGCTCCACTTCTCTGCAACCTTCGGTAAACCTAAGTTTGCTAAAAATACCTTACAAAAGCACATGTGCTTCAGGTCTACAGAAACACCTGGAGCAGGGATGCTTTTAAATGGTCAGGTTCCAACTCTCCCCCCCAAATCCATGTTGAGGATTGCAGCTCTGCTCCCCTTTAACATGCCTGGATCTCCAGCGATCCCCTCCACCCTGGCTGATGTGCTTTGTCTCCAGGGAGCGGGGAAGGATGCTGAGCCTCCCAAGGGTGATGTGGATGTGTGCCTGCTGCACGCCAGCCCTTTGAAGGGGGCAAATGGTGGCATGAGGGGAAAAAAAGAGGCATTATTTAAGGAGAAGGTTGTTTATGGGGAAGATAGGGATGTTTGCATACACTCCCAGTCTCCCTCCCCTGCCTCGACACCCCAAAGAGGCAAGTACACGGCAGTGGTAAAACACATCATGAAAATTAAAGGAAACGGGAGATGGAAGCAGGTTAAATTCCAAAGCAGAGCTTTGCCTGGGGATGAAAGTTCCCTCCTTCCTCAAAATGCAGCTCATGTGCAGCCAGCGACTACCCCAGCAGCCACAAGGACACATCACTGTCCCTCCTTGAGACCCGACAGGCGACACACACCATAAAGACCCAGGTTTTTTCTCCTCTTTATGTGCAATTTGATGTCTGAGATGCATCAGGGAAGAGAAAGCATGAGTAGGACAGGGTGATTAATGCTTATCTATACCCACGCAGAGAATAAGTTACCAATCAGCCACTCTGTCCTTATCTCCTTATTTAAAATGCAAACTAATATGAATGAAACAATAACGTTTTAATTAGATGGATACAGAAAAGCTACAGGAGAATGATACTGTTGCAGCAGCCCGAGGTTCCTGCTCCACATGTAATTACTTTGGTAGATAACACACTAAAAGGAGAGTTAAACGGCACCGTGCCCACACCACCGCTGTGTGCTTCTTCTCACCTACAGTGACAGAAACCAGGAACAACCAGGGTGGGGAATGACTTTCCTTCCAGTGGAGCCTTCTGGGGAGAGGACCCAGCCCACACTCCAACCTTTCTTCCCACACTGTGGGTCTTGCATTAATAAAGAAGGGGGAAAAAAAACACCCTGGACCATAGCTCCAAAGCAGAAGATGCCCACAGGAGCATGACAGGACAGAGACCACCATGCACATCTGCAGAAAGGTGGGCTGCCACCGAGCCACGGTGGTGACAAGAGGAGCTGGGTGACATTGCCAACGTGGCTCGTGTCCCCAGCCAGGGAATGGGGAGGAGGAGAGAGAGCAGGGAATGGGGAGGAAGGGAGAGAAGGTTCCCACAGCTCACCCTCATCGCTGCCCAGGGCTGAGCAATGAAGTTGCTGCATGTGTGAAGCTGAGGAAAAAATAGAAAAAAAGGGGAAAAACTGGAAGTGACATGATCCATGAAACTTTTCACAAATATAAGGACGTTCTCTAACTAAAACATGCAATGAAGAAGTACCCTGGTCAGTGTTAATTGGCACTCTGGTGTGGATCAATCCCTTCCTGGCCAGTTTCCCCAGGGTCACTGGAGCCCCCAGCCCAAATTTTGGAGAGGCCCAGCCTGGACCATTGAGACTTTCGAGACGAGGCCTGTTGCCAACACAAAAATGTGTCACCGTGAATCATGCGCTCACCGGTTTCAAAGCACAAACCTGCTCCCTGAATCGTGGAAAGAAGCACAAATGTTCTGCTCTGGAAAAGGAAATTCACTGACTCCTTCTTGAGCCAAAAATAGTGGTGGTGGTGGGGAAGTTATGTAATTAATTTAGTTTGAATAATAAGCATTTCAAAGTTATCCAAACAGCACTAATAATAGGGAAATCTCTGTTTATTTAATCAGTCCGTTTTTTGCTGTGGGATTGATGCTGGTGCTCCAGGCACGCGTGTCTCAGCCACCTTAAAACAATTCACACACAGAACTTCACCCAGCAGCCGGCAGAGACTGGCAGGGCAGCAGCCTGGCTTCACAGCCACGTCACCGCCTCAAGCATGTGCTCCTAAAAACCACCCCGGTTTTGTTGAACGCTACGTTGTGAGCAGAAGGAGAAGCTGGAAGCGTTTTCTGAGTAAGTCTTGGAACAAGCTGGTTTCTTAGGGGTGACCAATGTACATTTCATCACTGATTTTTGCCCCTTCTCCAGCCCAAGCAGCTTGGCTGGAGCCAGATTTCTGACGAGTTGCAGCTAGAATTGTAAGTGGAAAAAAGCCACCCTTATTTTCAGCTGAATTTCTTGTCTCCCTGGATAATAACTCTGCTTTCCTCAGCAGTCTTTGCAATTTATTCTTTGTGACTGGACACAAAAGCCCTGTTTTCTGGGAGATCGCTTATCTCCAACAAAGCCCCAGTGGAATATTGAACGAAGGTACCAAAACTCTGTCAAAACAACTGCTGTCCCAGCCCAGAAAGTCATTTTTCATGGCTTCTTCCTTGATGTACGCTGGTTCTGATTTTCATCAGGTGCATTCCCAGAAAGGACGAAGGATTTTCTCCTCAGCAGCCTCCTGGGACACTGGACACAGCCCTTCACCGTCACTGCAGAGATCTTCCATTGCCAACCCCGTTCCTGGGGGATTCCTAGGAATCTCCCTGTTGATTCACCATGTGTCCACGATTTATGCCAATGGAGATGTTGGTTTAACACACATGCACCATAAAAGCAGCTCAACAGCCTGGTACAGGGTTGATGCTGGGAGCACTGGGGCACAACCAGCTCCGAGGGTGGCAACCAGCTTCACCCTGCTGCAACACCAGCCCCGTGCTGGGGACCAGTGTCTGTTTAGAAGTGGAGGCAGCCAGACAGAAAGACCCATTCTCCACCTGAGAGACACCAATGAGACAGTGACCTGAAAGGCCCCAGACACGAGCTGGCTCTTGGCAGAAGAGCAGCATCACTCCTTGGAGGATGCTGGCTGCGAAAAGGAGCAGCCAGCGGGGTCGATACGGCACAAGGAGGTTTAGCAAATGGGATTTCTAGGACAGAAGTAGAGGGAAATCTACTAACTATTAAAGGTTTTCCTTTAGTGTACGGCACTGGAGTGTGGACTGCCCTCCACTGCTGAAAAGGGATTGATGCCCAGGAGATATTTCAACCATGCTTCAGTTTGGTATCGACAGTTCCCACACAGGGGCCGAGTGAAAATAACCCCTGCAGCCAGATGGAAACACATGACCTTAAACACCTTCAGCCATCACGAGGGATGCTCAGGAAGAAGTTATCCCACTGCAAACCTGCAGGGAAGCTCAGGGGCTGAACCCCCCCGCCAAGACACAGCAAAAACCACCTGCTCCAGCCCCATACAACTGGGGAAAACAGCGGATAAGTCACGCACATTACTCCAACCAGCTCCTTTCCCCGAAAAAAATACCCAAACACCCGACATTGGTTTGTTAGGGTTGTTTGGGTGGGGTTTTTTTGCTCACTGTGAAGGCATGGCTCTGATTTACAGCCCCAAGGGACAGCGGTGACTGCCAGGGGCACCGGCTGAGTGGGGGCCAGCAGATGCAGAGAAGTGACCAGCAGGTCACGGGAGGTGATTCTGCCCCTCTGCTCTGCGCTTGTGAGACCCCACCTGGAGTCCTGGGTCCAGCTCTGGAGTCCTCA
>VZRU01010752.1:94444-104992 GCA_013398155.1 Pedionomus torquatus
CCCAGCTGCAGCTGGAGAGTCTGACTCAATAGTTGCTTCAACAGAAAAAGCCGTTTTGTTTTTGCAGGCACAAAGGCCTCCTCTATCACCACCCAGCAGGAGGTCTATAAAACTGTCCTTTCTTGCCCTGTTCCTGCCCTTGTCTCTTTGCTTCTACTCTTCTCAGGCTGCCAGTGGGGGTGGTTTTTTTATTGCTTTAGGGTTTTTGTTTGTTTGTTTTAATTGAAACTGAGTAAATTATGCTTTTCTCTAAATAGCTGAGGAGATTAGCAATGGTTTTTTTTCCTTATTTCACGGGGAAGAAACCAGCAACCTTCAGAGCAGAAAACCCAAGCATTGTTTGAACTTGTTTTGTGCCAGAGCCAGGAGACATAACCTCGCCAGGAGGACCTGAAGGACCTTAAAAGTGACTTTTGCCTGGAGATGTTTAAGAGATGGAATTTAGCATTGCACTACACGACACAAGAAAAGCCGCTGGAGCACGCCCTGCGATTTTCCCCTTCCCCAAAACATGCTAGTTTCAAAGGCATGAAGACACCAGCCAGCTGCATGTCTGGCCATAGCACCTCTCCGTATGTGTCAGTTTTCCCTGAAACATCTCCTTTGATAAACGGGAGGGAAAAGAGGGAAAAGAAAAGTGCTCATGGAAGTGGAAGACCTTCTGCATTGAGGCCACCATTCCCTGCGGATCATGGAAATAGCCCTTTTGGGAGGAGCTCAGGCCAGGCAGGGGGTGACGGGGGTGGGAGCCCTCATTTGCGGGATGAGATGGAGCTGGTGAGCGGTAATGCACCTGGCATCTCAATCTCAAAATAAATAGCTCCTGTCGTGCTTCATCCTCCTTCTCTCTTCCCAGAGAACCCCTAGCATCAGCCTCCAACGGGGTAGGTTTAGACTGGACATTAGGAAAGATTTTTTCACAGAAAGAGTGGTCGGGCACTGGAACAGGCTGCCCAGGGAGGTGGTGGTGTCTCCATCCCTGGATGTGTTTAAGAGTCGTTTAGATGTGGTGTTGGGGGATCTGGTGTAGGGGAGAACTTTGTGGAGTGGGGCTGATGGTTGGACTCGATGATCCCAAGGGTCTTTTCCAACCTGAATGATTTTATGTTTCTAATATCACCCGTGAACCAGATGCCTGTTCCTTACAGGGGAGCAGAGCAGCTCCCTCTGACACAGCTCAGCCATCCTGGGCTGAAGCCCTATTAATGCTCGTGCCCTGAAATACCCCTCCAGCACCTCCTTTAGCCCCCAGCCTTCCCCTAATGCAGCAGGGAGCCATCCAAGAGAAGAACTGCACCTCCACGGCAACCTGCAGATGCCACACCAAGACTCAACCAAGAAACATCCTGCAAAAGCTCCTTTGCTTTTTTCGGTGAAGGGGAGACCAAAGCCACTTCTCTGCAGAGCTGGAGTGTGAGCCTGATCCCTGGGGAAAAGCAACCCAAAACCAATTCCCATCCTGGCAAATGGTGAGTTTGGCCACATTTCACAGTGTCACATTGCTGACGTTTCTCCTCCGTGACAATTGAACCTGAGCAGTGACCAGAGTAGGGCGTTCAGATCCCCAGAGGGTGGGAGGGATGGAGAAGAACCCAGATGGAAGATCAGACACAAACCTATTAATAAAGTCCATCATGAAGTGCTGAGCCCACAGCATTGCACCTGACAAATTCATCACAGGAAGGTAAAAAGGAATAAGCCAGCTCCAAATAATTGCAGGGCACGAGGATATATTTACCGTCATTTTAAACTTAGTGAGATTAATTTTCCTGACAGCTTCTTTAGAAGGAAAGTGGGCTATATAATTAAAAGGAATAAAACCCTCACAGATGGCCTATTGCGTGACCAGTGGGGATTACCTTTTGAAGTTCTCGCCTACCTGTATATCAGCACTTCCCAGAGGTTTTTTATACCTTTCCTTTGGCTGTGGAGCCACAAGCAGGCTTTCAGCCGCTGACTTTTGCAGTATGGCAGTCTTAGATAGAGATTTTTTTGATTCAAATATTCTTGCCTAAAAACACCAAGCCCAACTTGGCCCCCAATAAATTGGGAGTAATGGAAAAGCCAGGCTGTTAATCTTCATAATGTGCCTCTCGGTGGGGATTTCACTTGAATGTTATTTGCATTAAATATGATATGGAGTGCTGGCTATGCAGTTATAAATAAATTAAAGGCTCTGCTTAAGTCAAACACTGTCCCACTGTTGACCGCAGACTCAAGCGTGAGGGCTGTTAACAGCGGAGTGCACAGATTTGGTCGACTGCCTGACTTGCTGGAGGGAATGGTAGTGGCAAGTCCCATCACTGGTACCCTGAGAAACCCATTTTGGTGGGCAATTAACTCCCCTTAGCGGGGTTTATAGCATCAGCCCAGACTCCAGCAGTGCTGGCTGCACTTTGGCTCGGGCAGAAATGAGAATAGGTTTGCTACAGCTGATGTTCAGCAAAATACCTCAAATGCATTGGTCTGTTCATCTGATGTATAAACATTTATAGCAGCAGAGTCAGCCTTGCTCTTCTGGCAAGGAGGAAAGGAAAAGTTTGTGTTAAAATGAGATTAATTCATCATGTGTTTTATGTAAATAACTGAAGAAAACTACTCCTGGCCTCAGAGTATCTGAAGTGATGGATGGATTCAACTGCATGAAAGTCAAAGAGTTGATTTAATTTAAATCAAAGCCTTCGCTTATGACAATTAAAATCCCTGGAGCAAACACAGGGTGTTCCAGCAGGGGAACGGTGGGTCCTACAGCACAAGCCCTTTGGGGAAGAGCTTTGGGGCTGAGCTCTCCTCCTTCTCCCCAGTACCTCTTCCCTGTGGCTGAGCTCAGAGGAGCAGGAGGACACAGGCTGGTGGCACAGGCACAGGGGCTCAGCATGTCCCACCTCCTCCTCCCTCCCAGGGCATGAGACTGCAAATATTTGGGGGAAGGCACACGATCAAGGCATCATCACCACATTTTTGCTCTCCCCTGACACATCCCCGCTCACTAATCCATCTCTAAACCCCTGAGCAGCTTTCAGAGCCTTATTCTTAACCAACCTGCTACAAAACCACAACCCCCCATCCCTTTGCTTTCCTCTCCCCCTCCCCATACTCTGCGTTAGGGACTCCCTTCACCACAACCCCACGAGGCTGTGCCTCTACCTCCTCTTGTGCTGCTGGGGATGGGAGCAAAGAAAATTCAATGGGACTTTTCAGGGGAGACCAAAAAAAAACCCAGTAAATGTATTGGTTACTGTCTTCATCGCTGCTTTTTCCTGGTGCCTTTCTCTGTCGCAGCTCCTCTCTGCCCTCAGAGCCTCAGGTGTTACAGGATTTGTTTCCCAGCACGGCTTGGTCTCACCCTGTCGCCGTACCTCGAGGTGAAATATCTATTTATTAGCCTGAACTTTTCTTTCCCCTTCCAGCTACAGTGCTTTATCACACTGCACACACTTGGAGGGAAGGAATAAGTAAGTACGACAATGTCATAAGCCCATGACTGACAGGGAGAAAAAAAAAGGAAACTTGGGCTTTGGGGAGGGCAACTCAATCCTGCGAGTTTCTCTTTTGAATGAAATGAGTGTATTAAAATGTATAAATTGTCCCTGTGAGGATAAAATGTAAGGTCTTTGCAGGAGGAATCAATAGAGTGATGCGAGCAATGAGCTAAACTTTCCCAGTGGCTGCGTGAGTTGCATTTTTATAAGATGGTTTTCAAAAAATCATAGTATAGCAGGGAAAAGCAGGTTCGTTTCCTCCTGAATATACTCAAATAGTTACACGATTATTAAACAAGTTCTCCAAGGGAACTAGGTGATATGACAGTCCTACCATGTACTCAGACCACGTTATTTGCTCCAGCACTGCAGACCTGCATTGTTCTTCCTTATGTTACAATTAATAGGATGTGGCATCGCAATGACTGTATTAATTAGCTACGTGGAGTCCTGATCAAAAATAAGGGTCTGCTGAGCTAAATGCCATCCTGCATCAACGCACTCGTAGCTGATCTGTAGCTGGGCTTTGCTCTGCAGGCCCAGGTGAAGCTGGTAAGTTGATAGACCCCTTTCTTCAAGCTTAAAGGAGGAAGAACATGAGCTGGCCAGGGGAGGAGATTGCCCTTCCTGCTGCTAAATGCTATGCAAAGCCTTAAGCAGGCCATTTACAAAGTCCTGTTCAGGCTACACCAACCTTATTATTTATTTATTCTTTATTATCTAGAGGGAGTAATTGGCAGGAAAGTACCATAAGGCACTTTTCTTCACTTTTTATTTTCGAAGAGAAGGGAAAACGCTGAAATCAGGCTATATACACAGTTCTGTCCAGGCTGTAGGACCCTCCTCTACATATTGAGGTATTTACTTGGCAAAGAGACACCTGGAAGGGTTTATAAAGGGAGATTTACTGCAGATGGTTCGCTGTCTGGGGAGAGGTATATCTGCAGACAGGGTGCAGATCATGGAGGGAGCTGTTGGGTAGGGAGGACCCGTGAGGGTCCAGGAGCAATGCCACCAGCCCCGGGGCTGGACCCTGGGAAAAGGCTGGGAACACTCAGAATCCATAAACTGCTATTCTTTTCCGTGCCAGACTGAAGGTGCTGTGAAAGGGAGGTGGGGTATGGAGACAGACAGGGAGGATAGGCTTTGGAAGCTTCTCCAGGTTCACACAGTGCAAGTGGCTTAGACCAGACAGACTGGGAATGTAATAACCCAGCTTCGTCTGCTGAATTAGGCAGAAATTCTTTGCTGTGAGGGTGGTGAGACACTGGAACGGGTTGCCCAGAGAAGCTGTGGCTGCCCCATCCCTGGAGGGGTTCAAGGCCAGGCTGGATGGGGCTTGGAGCAACCTGGTGTGGTGGGAGGTGTCCCTGCCCAGGGCAGGGGGGTTGGAATTGGATGATCTTTGAGGTCCCTTCCAACTCTAAACATTCTATGATCCTATGTGAGGGACAGAAGGGTTATCAGCACTGGGACTGCTGGTTTTGGCATCTAATGTTATCTGCTTGAGGGCGAGATGGCCACAACACGCAGACTTCCCCACCTTGCCGCCCCTGAACACCACCATCCCTCCCCAGCCTCTCCAGACACTTTTGCTCACCTGCTACCCCTCTCCAAGGGGTAATTTCACAGTGAGGAAAATGTGTCGGTAACACCGTCAAAGCCCAAAGCCCCCTCTGGCCAGGCCCCCCCCGGTGTCCCGCGGTGGGATGCTGCCCATCACGTACCCCCTGGGCAGGACACAGAAGCGTTTCTAAACTTTGGGAAGGAAAAGTGCCACCTGCGAACCTGAAGCAGATGCTGCACAGAGATGGTCGTTAAAGCCTTTGAGGGGAAGGAGGAGGGAAGTAGGGAGAAGACCACTAAATAGCTGTTTTAAATGGTCTGGAAGAAGATTAAAGAAAGCTGCAGGTTTGGGGGGCTGATGTTTTTGTTTGGGTTTTGGTTTGTTTTGGTTTGTTTTTCATTTGTTTGTTTGTTTGTTTTTTTTCCTCTGGGAAGAGTTTACCTTTGTCTCTTCTGCCTTTACAAACAGTTAAGAGGAAATCCTAAGAGCTGAGTCGATCGGCCACATTCCCTCATTCTTCAGCTGACATCTCAAGAAGGGGGGAGGGAGAAAGAAATCAAGTGAATCAAAATCAATTGGGGTGGGGGGAAATAAAACAAAAAAAAAGAAGAAATTATGTAAGAACTGGCCAAACGCAGCAGGCCAAGTAGTTATGTAAAGCAATGAACACGAGAGCTTATTTAATTTAGATCTAGCTACAAGACAGACCACAGTGTAAACGGGCTTGGCTTAGGCAGGCTGGGCTATCACCATGCACATGCTGAATGAAAGCCCTGGGCTCCCTGCGTGGTCTATGGAAACAAAGCAGCATTTTTGGGATGCTCAGTCTGCCACGGATGGACATCCCCACCGGGACTGTGGCTCCATCACTGTGGGGCTGGATCCAGACACACTTAAAGACCAACATCTGCATTTTCTGGTCTGCCTGAGGGGCTGGCAGCACTGTGACCTGATGGGACACCTTCTGTGGGACATGATCCTGCCACAAAACCACTGGTTTGTTGTGCCACCCGGGCACGGGCTTCTCCGGTGGGCCAAGATCCTGTGTGCGTAGCCAAAATAGTTCTATCAGCCAGGCCCGATGGGTAGGATTATCACTGCAAGGGGCTGTAGGGAGTGATTGAAAACAGCACTGTTATTAAAAGCCATAGTAGGAATTTGGCTGTGACCTCAGGAAAAGAAACCAACTTCAGTTCCTCTAGTCAACAAGGCTATAAATGCGGGATTCCTGAACCGAAGCCATTGACTAATCCTCGATGTGATTTGCCAGCAAACCTGGAGAGAATTCAGCCATTTGGTTTTATGGGTTGCTCTTTTCATGTACTACTGAGAGATGCTTGTCATGTTTATTTACACAGCACCACACACCCTCCATCCGCATCGCCCACCGGGTGCCATCGTGGCAGGGAGCTCGTCCCTCCACCCCGCTGAGGTGCTCCTCGCTGGAGGAAAAGTGTAAAGGAGGATTTGCAACATCGTGCAGGGAATTACTAACTCTGTGGGCCTCTCAGACAAATGGGAATTGAATAAATGTCCTTGGAAGAGTGGGTAGAGTGTGACAATGGATGCTGAGAAGCCAGGCTGCTCCTTGCATCTCCCACCTTCAAGTCCTGGTCCTTCCTTCCCATCCCCATCAGACCTAGAATCATAGAATGGTTGGAGTTGGAAGGGACCTTGAAGATCATCGAGTTCCAACCCCCTGCCCCGGGCAGGGACACCTCCCACTACAGCAGTTGCTCCAAGCCCCATGAAGCCTGGCTCAACCTGAGACTCCTTGGTGCATTCCTTGGAAGCCATCACAAGAAACGTAGGAAGAAATAAAGCAGAGGACCTCCCCGGGTAAGCGGTTGTTTCATGTGTATTTACTCTACAAATCATTGGAACCATGAGCAGGCTTCATAAAACATAATAAACACGGGATGTGGAGGGAGAGAGGAGCTGCAGCCACGCAAGGGTGGGCTGATATGGAGCAGAACGGCAGCTGCAAACCTGCTCACCCAAACCCAGAGGTCCAGAGAACTTCCCCAAGAAGTTGCTCCATCAAATGAGCAACTGGGAGCTGATGGAGCTGTGACAGCTTATGGAGGCGCAGGGCCTGCTGCCATGTGTTTTAATAAATGGGTTCACACCAGCTGTCCGTGCAAATAAAACATTACCATGTGTCAGACACTCTCTACCCAGGCACTAACTTCGGGGATATTTTGCAGCAGAGCCCTCCGAGCTCAGACTGTGACACACCAGTGGGAAAACACACTCAATTATGGGGTGCCAGAGAGCTACCCCCATCCAGACTCAGTTAAAATCCTGGGGTTTTAGGAGGAGGAGTTGCCTGGCTCTGTGTGCTGGGACCAATGGCGCATCAGCATCGCAGGTATTTCTTTCAACTTCCCCACTTTCCCCAAGTCCACTGAGGGCTTCTCCAGAAAAAAAAAAAAAAAAAAGGTAAGAAATTAAGAAGCTGTAAAGGAAAATCACTTCACGCAGCCATCTGGCCATTAAAAGTCAGACCTTTTTGAACAACAGGGCTGAGAGTGTATGATGCTACTGGCACTCAGGGCTTGCCCACGGTGGGACGGGACCCTCAGCAGGTTCCTGACTGGGGACGCTGGTTCCAGAGCCGACAGCAAGGCTGTGGAGTAACCAAAGCCACAGGTCCCAACCCACGAGGGAACAGGGGAAACATCTCACTGTGCCTCGGAGCTCCCTTATCTGTTGCTGCCACGATGAGTAGCTTTTAAAAAAACCTCCTCCAGCTGAAGTGGCATGAAAACACGAATGTACTCCTACTGGGGTGGCTTTAAGAGGTGTTTAATTTGTGTGGGGGGAAAAGAAAACAACAAATTGGCTGCAGGGTGTTTTAGAGGATGTCTGCCAATTCAGGTGTTAACTAGACCTAAACAATGTGGCTATAATTGTCTGCCACATAATAATATAATTATTCCTGCCACTGGATCCCATGCCGGTGCCAATATTCAAACCAGACATCCCTGACTGACAGAAGCAACAGGCAAACTTGGCAAGGAAGAATATATCATAAACCCGTCTCCCAGGTGGATTTAAAGAGCTGCAGTGACGGCAATAAAGCTGGGGAGCAGTACCCTTCTGAAGAGTGAAGTATCAGAGCCTGCAGAGAGCCAGTGTCTCGATGGCAGGAGGCGAGATGTGCAGTGCCCGGCCGTACCGATGGCGGGGACACCTGGGGACACCCCGCAGAGCATCTCACCCACTGCTCTTCCCGCTTATCAGTATGTCCTGCCCTGAGCAATCTCTAATTACTGGCAGAATATCAGTAATTAACTTCTTCGAGTTGTCAGGGAGCTGAGGCGGTACAAGTTAAGTAAAAGAAACAAGAAGCCAAGACGCCGGGTGTTGTCTGAACTGTGAGCAAATCCTTTTTTTTCTTTTTATAGGGAAGCCTGACCGCTCACACACAGTCTAGTATCACTCAGAAATGTCCATTAAAACTCGAACATTCGAAGCAAATAGGGAGGGACTCTTGCAAAAGGAGAGATGTTCAATTAATAGGCCCCAATATTCATCCCGGGAAGCTTGTACCAGTTCAGGGAAGAGCGTTCTCCCGCAACGATCCCAGCAGAACCGTTGCTCACACTGGGCTCTGCGTCTATAAATGGTTACAATTGCTCAGTTCTGGGGCTGGCTTTCAATCAGTCAACAAATAAAACCTCTTGGAGAACTAATGGCTTCCAAAAAAAAAAAAAAAACAAACAAACAAAAAAAAACCACCCTCTATTTGCTTTAGACAGTTTGCCAAACAGGAAGAGGAGTGAAATATGTTCAGTGATTTATGACAAGTGATTTGCCAGCTCGAGCAAGTGCATCATCGCTCTGCTTAATTTAAAGCCAGAAAATGAATGCAAAGAGATGCAAAGACCTGCTCTAAAGCGGCTTCAATCCGCTGTGAACGACCCGGGCTCCAGACTTCCCACCAGCCAGACCTCTGCCTGGCACTCTCCCCCATTCCCCTTGCCCTGTCTTTCACAGGTCTTCCATTATTCTTCTTTTTTATTAAAAAAAAACCCCAACCCTCTGCACAGCTGAGGAGGTGAGAACACTGGCTCACACGCTGTGCGATGGTTTCCATTAATGCACTTCAAACCCGACCCGCAGCTGCTTTGCTTATTCACTCTGGAGCCTTCCCCGGTCCAGGGCCCCGCAGCACGTTGTGCATCACGTTCCTCCCCGTGCTCGGAGGAACGGAGCGAAGCCATTAAACAACCTTCCCATCTCAGCAGAGCTACTTTTGTAGCCAGATCCCCTGAGAAGGAGCAGGATGGTAGGGCTTTGGCTTCCCTCCCNGTGAACAGCATAAAGTAGAGCCTGAGGGTAAAATAGGTTGAGAATTATTTAAACTGTAATCTCCAAAGACTCGGCTAAGAAATAATCCTCTCTCTTTAGCCCTATCATGGTCACAATGAGCATCAGCTTAATCCTAAAAGGAAGATGACTGGAAATAATGCATTTCAGCCACATTGTTCTCAAATCAGATGCTTTGTGTCTCCTTAGAGAGCCAAGAATTGGGGTGAGGCACACCGGGCTACCACTGACAAAATCTGCAAAGCACTTAGAGAAGAAATACAACCCCCCCACTCCTCAAGGTGGAAGTTTGGCATCAAGACATGGCTCTGATTTCTTTCCACTCCCTCTCTTTTAACTGTAGGAGCATGTTAAAGGCTCTAGTACACGCGCTGCTTTAAATTCTAATTGGCTGCTGATTAAACCCACCTGAAATTCATGCTCAAAATAAAAGATTGAGAAGCTATCACACACGAGCCTGGCAGCAAAGGGACTATTGAAGATTGGTGTCTTGCTCTTTCTGTCTCTCCTTCCCTGTCTCTTACATTTTTCAAACCTAATGCTCCAGTAAACAAATGCCTCAACCCCTCAGAGCACTGGAGCGCAGCAAGTGTTGATGCTGAAATCCTTTCCACGCATGGGCATGTGAGATGAAGCAGTGCGTGGAGACCAGCAAAGCCTTCCTGAAGTCAGGAGGGCTCTGCTAGTTCAACCAGCTACAGATTTGCCCCAAACCAGCAAAAGTACCAGCTACAGATTTCCTCTAAACCAGTCAAAATACCAGCCTCTGCCCCTGAAGATACAGTTCCTTTGCGGATGGTCTATGCTACGGCTTGTTCCCAAAACTTTCTGAAATTAGGATTTGTCACCATCCAGAGGAAACGGGCTCCGGATCAACCCAGGAGACCAGGAAAGGGGGAGAGAGGTTTGATACCCCCCTGATCTTGCCGGCTGCTTTCCGGCAGAAGGAACGAGATGCAGAGAAAAGGCGGAGATGTGTGGGGGTTTTCTGGCTATGAACTGCCACGTTTGGGGAGGATCCGAGCATCCCCAGCCTCCGGCTGCACCCCCAGCCCCTACCCCGGGATTTGAGGTGGGGAACAGCGAGGATGCCCGGGAAGGGGAGGGGGGGAGAGGGGGGCGCTTTCACCGATCTGGGGCCGGATCAACGGCGGTGCAGGGGCT
>VZRU01010754.1:0-58256 GCA_013398155.1 Pedionomus torquatus
CCTCCCACTAGACCAGGTTGCTCAAAGCAAAAACATTTAGATACCGTTCTAAATGTGAGGGAGAAGTGAGGGAACAGGGGAGGAGCGGAAGAGGTATTTTGGCCTAGCAAGAGCCATTTACATATTAGGATCTGCAAGAAATACCACCAGTTGAGACTGAAGGACTTGAACTAAGCCACCCCAGTGCACAGACAGAAGCCTGCAAAATAAACTAGAAGGAAATTTTATTTTCTGAGAAAAAAAAAAATATTTCAAAAAGTAATAAAAGCACATGCTATAGTGGGGAATGTTTTTAAAAGCCTCTTTCAAATCTTCTTGGCAAATAAAGTTTTGTTTGGTTTGGTTAAAAGCAGCGTGGCTTATGCCTTTGGCATTCAAATTTACATGCTAATAAAAGTGTGCTTATAAACTTGAATAACCACACTGCACAGCCCCAAACACTGCACCCCTGAATCTAAAAGCTGCTACTGCCAACATATGTATATTGTCCAGATCTCTCCATCTGCAGTCAATTACTTTCCTTACTATGACCAAAATTCCCAGTCCTTTACAGCATGCTCGCAATTATTAAATTGCGGTTCTGCTCTCTAAGAAATCACATTTTTTTATCATCTTCCCAATTCCATATCCAATGCACTCAGGCTAATTACGGCTTTTCCATCAATTTGCAAAGCTTTGCAAATCCATGCTGGATTCCAAGAGTGAAGCTGAACTTCCTTCATTTCACTGAGCATCCTCAACAAAGAGAGCGGCAGACCAAGGTAACTCCTCATTTATACCTGTGCAGCCCCATTGGCTTCGAATTGAACATTCTGCTGCCCCTGCATAATTCAAATTTCAGTGCCTTATTATTGGTGCAGTTGATCAGAACATATTAAACAGTGTTGACAATGCACAAGGAGAAATAGATTAGTTTCCTCTCTCTCCCTCTCATCACACCAAAGGATAAGGATTGTTAAATATAAAGCTGCTGTTTTCCAGATCACTTTTCACACTCCACATGCAATTTAAAGAGTTACCCGTTGTGTTTTATGATTGTGTTGTCCTTACTGAAGGCAAAAAAAAAGTGCCGCTTTCCCTAGTGTCACATCCTACCTGATCTGGAAAAGCCTAAGGGATGCTGGAAAACAAAAGGTAGAAGTTGTCTTTACTTAGCCAAATCAGAAAAAGAACAGAGGCTGACAGGGTCGTTGCTAACTGTGACTCCTCCATACTCAGTCCAAGTTCTTTAGAGTGATAGAAAGGTTTTACCCACCCACTGTCTGTCAAAATTCACACCATAACTTGTTATATACAGATATATAGGGGAATAAACAGAGGGAAAGAGAGGAAAATTCTGATAACCTTCAGATAAACATCCTTCACATCACTGTGAATTTTTTCAGGCTTAGGCTTCAGGATGAGAGCTTATAAATGTCTTTCTATGTGAAGTTCCAGCTGAAGAGACTGAACATCTGAATAGCTTTATTTTCTGGTAGACACGTGGATGGCAGAAAGCCTGCTAGTACTCAGAACTGATTTAATCAGTTTTCAGGCAGCAAGGAAAAAAACAACCACAAACCAGACCCCAAAAATCACCCTGAAGAGATACCAGAGCTTGTCACCAGCGTGACACACGTCTGACAAGAACCAGTGGCCAGTGACACGAGCTATACTTGCCGAAAACTACTTTAGGACTTTTGCAAATCCCTGGATGCTGGGCAGATAGAGGAAGTCAACGAATGAATGATGCCATAAGAAAATAAGGAATTGGGCCCCAAACATTGGAGACTCCTGGCATTTTTACGTTTGCTACTAATCCTACAGTACATCTGATTCTAAGTGACAGCATGTGGCATTATCATAAATGTCAGCTGCATTATTGTTGCCACTTTCACCCCCTAATCTTAGGGAAAGCGGAGCTGTTAAGATGTTGGAAAAGAGATAGAATATTTCATCCTGATGTTATGGACATATGATCACTTGCAGCACTCTGCTACCATGCAGGGGAAAATAAGTGCTAAACCTTCTGAGCCACTGTCACAAGATTTCCCAAATTACCAGGTTCATGGGTATAAGTGGCAGGATATGGGGAGTGTGGCTGTGAGCTAAACTTGCCCCAGTGCATCTGCCTTAGTGGAGGGGGAGCGCATGTGGATGGATGTGCTCAGACCAAGGGGGTTAGTTTGAGGGGCTTAAGAGAGATTACACAATGTTGTGATGGGATAGCAAGGGTTTATCTGCATGTGCTGAGCTACTTATGCGAGTCATTTGAAAAACTCCTGATAAAACCATCTTGGACTGTACTTTATATATATATACACACATGCACACACAACGTTTCACAGAAAAAAAAAAAAACAGAAAAATCTCTGACGCCCCAAAATTATAATTATAAATTATTGGATAAATATAAATTATAATTATAATCACTTATCCCCTTTTCTCTGAGGAAAGAAGTAATAATAGCCATGTGAAGACAGCAGAATCTTCAAAAACTTCAAAGAGAAACAAAAATTGTGGCTATTGGAACTATAGTGTGACAAACATCAGAATGGACCAAGATACCTGGCAGTGCTCATGAAACCTGTTAGCCAGATGAACTACATTGAGGGTAGAACACAAAATCTGGTGCTAGTTCCACCTTTACACCCAAAGCTGTGGTTCCTTGTGGATCTCAGCTGTTTTCTGGGACCAGCACTAAGGATAACACACTAATCACCCCCTTCTCAGATTAACTAGGTGAAAAAAAAGGTGATCTGTTGGAAAGATCAGTAATCTTTTCTTTCCTTTACTCTGAAGGGCCTTTTCTCATTCTCATGTGCTTACATGCCAGGTAAAAGAAGCTTCAGCATTAAAAGCATAATATCTGTGGCATACAGTCTTTAGAGAGAATAGCATTAGTCAGCTTCAGTAAGTTTAAACTTCAGTTCATCTCAAAATTAATTTAAGTTAAGTGAAACTGTGGCTTGTAAAGCCACTAAGGATGTGCTCTTGACTGAGTCTCTTTGGGATACCACAGGCATTGGTTGTAAGTTAACATTTTTGACATTTACCAAACATCCTGTTAAAGCTTCTTAAGATTAGGCAGTTCATGTTACAATCAACTTTGTTTTAAAAAAATAAAATCGTTGTTTGAACACCAACCTTTGCCCCGAGGCACATCTGCTGAGGAAGAGACAAAAACAGGTTACATCATCTTGTTAGCTTAAGATGAGGCCCTCAAAATATATATCAAAAACAGAACCTTAAGAAATCACATATTTTGTTTTTATTATTCCAGGAATACTGAGTTGGCATGCTTGTACTTGAACTTATAGTGCCAAAATTAATACAATTATGCACAAGAATCTTGTTTTATACAAAATAAAGTTTATATTTTCAAAATATTAATACTTGGCACATGCAGAGGAGCTTTCACCATGGAAGAATTTCAGCTTACCTCAACAACAACTAAGCCCTCTAAACCCTACCATGGAAATAAGAACAAACCCTATCTAAAGTACATTTTAAGTGATCTTCAAAAAGAATAGAAGATTTTTCTGCCACTTGCACCCAAAACCAGACAGAATTGGGAAGGCAGACCCAACTCTCAGAGATACTTCAGTACAGGGTTCACTCTTAGGCACATTGCTGGATACTTGGATGCAGATTCATTCCTTGGCAGTTTGTTAAAGTGAGGACCCAAGCATGATGTCCATGCTTTCACTTCTGTTCTTTGAGCTCAACACAATCAGGGCAGAGCTGATCCTTTGTCCTGGTCTGAGGTAAAAGAGAAACAATTTTCTTTTCAGTAATTTTACTTTTCACCTAAGTCACTTCTAACTAACTGTCTGAAATTAATAGGCTATTTTTCAGTGTCCACTTCTAGCAGGTAAGGTCTGATGTTTATAGTTAATACCATTGGATGATATTGGAGAGGGTCTTGTAGCAACCACTCCCAGCTACCTTAGTTATGCACCAAGATGGAGAGTCAGAAGTGGAGAAGAGTAAAGGGTTCCCAAATGCAGAGAGGAGCAGACAAGACAGGAGACCCAAAACTGACCAACAGGGTATTCCATCCCATCTGCCCCATGCTCAGTATAAAGCTGAGGGATCAAAGGAGTCACCTTCCCTCTTCAATGGCCAGTGTCAAAGGAGGACTCTGTATGTCTGCCTTTGATCCTGATCTGTGTGTTCTTGAAACCAGGTCTGTAGAGTACCTTTGATACTAGCACCTACAGAAGAACTGCTGCCGATCAAGGGCTGATATGACCCAGTTTTGCTAAAGGTGAGACTTCACCTCCTTGCCAGCCATTGCAGACATAGAATCACAGAATCATAGAAGCATAAACTGGTTTGAGTTGGGACTGTATCATAGAATGATAGAATGGTTAGATAGAATAGAAAGTTGGAAGGGACCTTCAAGATCATCAAGTTCCAACCCTCCTGCCATAGGCAGGGATAGCTGCCACTAAAACATGTTGCTCAAAGCCACATCCAGCCTGGCCTTGAACACTGTCAGGGATGAGGCTCCCACAATTTCTCTGGGCAACCTGCTCCACATGTGAGGGAGCTGCTCTCCAGCCTTTGCCCCTGCCGAGCACTCCTCCATGCCCCTCCGGCTGAGAGTGCATGCACAGGCTGCTTCATCTGTCACCTGAGCTTGGGAAGCACAAGCCTGAGGAAGTCAGTGAGCAAGATGAAAGGGAAAGCACAGTCACTCATCTTGAAAAAACTCATTTCCCTTCACAAATTCATCTTCCTCAGTTCATCCATCTTCTTGCCACCTCCCATTTTGAAGTGAGGTGTCTTTCCTTTTTCTTCCTCTCTACCACAGCCAGATAGTCTTGACACTTTCATTCCCCCTTTTCAAACATACCATAGGGAATGTGTCTTCAAAGTAAGAAAGCACACCTCATTGTACTGCAGGAAGAGTAACATGCCAATCAGTGAACCTTCTGCGAGGTAAGACTTGCCTCTTGTGCAGATTTTAGCTTTGGAGGAAGTTTACAGGAGATGGCAGAATAACTGCAGGTGAGATTTCCAATGACAAAGGCTTCCTTAGACCTGGCTGGCTGGTGCAAATTTCATCGTGACATTAGAGTGACCCTGGTATTGTCTTCAAAAGAAGAACAGCCCATTATTCTTTATTCACCACTAAGTAGGATTTAATACAGAAAATGCCCCCAGGAAGTGTATTTCTCCATCCTCAGGCACCCACAAGGAATGGCCAGTGCCCTCTTGCCCCAGTTTTCAAAAATTCAGAATTTCAATGCCATTTTTATTTCCATGAAATCTTCACCATTTTCAGCTGTTCAAATATCATTGTTCCAATAAAATACTGGCACTGCAATGTTCCACAAGAGCCATTTAAAACAACTGAATTGTAAAGTGTTACACAAAGGGCATTTTGTCTCATTCAAATGAAATAATAATAAAATTAATCCCAGGATCAACAACACATCTCAGACACCTGCTTTTAAAGTGAATTTATTGTTTTGCATGTCCAGTTGACATCCGATCTTTTGTGAATTAAGTGAAAGAGCTAGTTCCTCAAAATTTACTCACTTTTCTTATGAATATGATGGAGAACTTTTAGTGTCATGACAAGCTGTGGCCAAGTAATCATCGTTTCACATGTAACCATAATCATTACACACATCATGGAGCTTCTGATCTGAAAAATTCACATGCCAAAATGGTGGGAATTAGATGGAATAAGTTAATCAGATAAATCCAAAAGACTGGAAGAGAAGATACCCAAAATCATTTGGCTTCTAGCCATAGGGTTGGCCATGTTAGCTTCCTTATGCTCACCCAGAGAAGCAAGGAGTGAGTTAGGTGCACAGCCCACATCTTTTTGCTGCCTGGCTGGTGTCAATCTAGAGCTCCATTGAACAGTGCAACTTGTCCTCAGGGTGAGATGTTTTTTCAAAGCTTACTGTGCTCCAATATGAACCAATAATTCTCATGGAAAATTAAATGTGTCTCTGAGTATGTTGCTGGAAGAGCAATTCAAAGGGCATGAAGCCCATCTTGAGCCATCCTTGGCATTTTCAAGAATCTTCAGATTGGAGTTTCCCATGAGAGAGATGTTCTTCAAAAGACACTTTTCAAAACCTGGCAGAATCTCCCAGAATACTTCTCTGCAACTTCAGGCTCCTGAACACTATGTGAAACTCTGGCCCTCATTCACAGAGGTCAAACAGTGAGGCATGAAGTAGCTTGTCCAGATAATTTAGCTACTTCTTCTGGAATAGGGACTTTATAATAACGTCATTCTGTAAAACTGCCAGAAGCTTGCACTCTCTTATTCTCAGGATGTTTGGTCCAGGATTTCACTCAAAACAGCTGGTCCTCCAATTCCATTTATTTTTATTTTGCACTCTATCACGTGTATTAAAACAGAAATCAGAAGTCTGAAAACTTGAAACAAACAAACAAACAAACAAAAATGGCTACATAAGACAGTATTAAAATAAGAAATTACATCCCTACAAAAGTACTCCATATTTATCAGAAAAAGTTTAAGTTGAGTATGATATTTAGCATTACCTAAATTCTAATCCTACTGATGGAAGCTTGTTGATACATGATGCCTGTTTAGTGACCCATGAGATACAAATATATTGCCTAAGTCCATTTCTTACAGTGTATAGGTAGGCATTGCCCAGGCGGGCTATGACAATATCCATGACTTAATACCCTGGTTGGCAGTGTATCTACACAACCAGCTGATTGAATTACTGTTCAAAAATACCCTAACTAGCCTTGAATAAGAAGAAGAATAAATCAGGCATTGTGGATGTCCATTCCATCATGGCCAGTGTGCCTTCCAGTACTAAGGGAGGTTATATCAAGCTGCCTTGGATATTTCTAGCCTGTGATGCAACCTGCAATGTGGACATAGTAGTGAAAACACTGCCAATAAGAAGCCACAAACAGTGAACCACCTGCATATCCTCAGAGTCAATCCTCTGAAATTTGGGCTTGGGCAAGGGTGGGAAAGTAACTATAGAAGCTGGGGGAGCTTTCCTTCCTGGCAGCCTTTAAGGGACATTTCACCCACCCACAGAGACCCTGTGAAAGGGCTTCATCTGACTCTAGACCCTTTTGCCCTAAATGAGGAGAAGACTTAGGGCCATAAAAATGATTAGAGGGCTGGAGCACCTCTCCTATGAAGACAGGCTGAGAGCTGGGGCTGTTCAGCCTGGAATAGAAAATGTTCTGTGGAGACCTTAGAGCAGCCTTCCAGGATCTGAAGGGAGCTCCAGGAGAGCTGGAGAGAGACTCTTTGCCAGGAAGTGTAGGGACAGGACAAGGGGGAATGGTTTTAGATGGAAAAAGGGGAGATGTAGATTAGGTTCTAGAAAGAAATTCTTTCCTGTGAGGGTGGTGAGGCACTGGAACAGGTTACCCAGAGAAGTTGTGAATGTCCCATCCCTGGAGGTGTTCAAGGCCAGGCTTGATGGATCTTTGAGCAACCTGGTCTGGTGGGAGGTGTCCCTGCCCATGGCAGGGGGGTTGGAACTCAATGATCTTTGAGGTCCCTTCCAACTCTAAACATTCTGTGATTCCATGATTAAGACATCTGTGTCCTGCACTTGTCAGTCCAGGCAGGCACATTTCTCTTGCAGCAAAACTCTTGTAAACTGGTAGTCTCTCAGTCTGGTTCCTCAAAATTATCATATAGAGGTGCTTAAATGACTCAGTTCATGCTACTTCACCATGAGACAAACCTGCTATCAAGTGGGACTATTGTACCCGGTGTCTCACTCTAAGCAAGGCACAAGAGTTTCAGGTGCTTCTTTGGCTTCTCTGCATGATGGAGCAAGCTCAGTACTACCTGGAATTTTGGCAAGTGACACAATTTTTGAACTCATTTCGTACCGAGCTTAGAGGGTGATGGACAGATAGGCTGGAAGCCTAGGAAGCAAGAGGAGTGCTTGTTTGCTTAGTCTGAATCTCTAGGGTACGCTCGCTGCTGTTCTAATGTAAATGTTTATGAGGGATGGAATAAAATATTAAACTAAATGAATAATTGATATTTACTTTATAGTAATTCAGATCCTTGCTTGTTTGAATAAAATCCATTATTTACAATATTCTACTTAACTAGGAGTGATTTCTCTTTGTTCAAGCCACTTACTAATTACTTCTTCCATCTGACACATTTTCCAGAGCCATACTGAGATGGTTATTGCACGTCAGTGTTTAAGGGCTTAGTATCCATTTTCCAGATACTATGTAACATGAAAAGAAGATCTTCACAAACATATTTCTTGCACGGTAGATGATCTTTAACTCTAATGGACTTTTGACATATACAATCATTATCAAGATGTAGGTATATTAATTAAAGCTGAGTGATGGAAAAAGATCCACAAAACATTTTATCTAGCACACAGCTTGAGTTCAGTGCACGGGGTTTGTACTTATAATGTGTGTTATGCACCAATATTGAGATTATTATTTCATAAGAAAATGTCTCCAAATCTCAAAAACTTTGTACCCAAAGTACATTATCAGAAAAGATTATTCATTTGTTAAAAGGCTTCATTCATCCAATTCAAGAGTAAAAATTGAACCACATGGTTAATCTGTAGGCCCTGAAAAGGGAGTAGTTAAAACTGACAGTCTAGAAATAGCACATAGCTTGAAAATTATCCATCCAAAAATACCCAGAGCAAATTTACAAATTTCAAATCCAGGTAATGCAAACTATTTGATCCTGTTCTAATCAACTGTGCAACCAATTCAATTAGTACAGTCCAATCTCAGACATCAACTCATGTTGCCTATCAACCACCCGCTAACACGCCACTAGGCCCACTGCACACTCGTGTTCTGTGTGTATTTAGGTAATTACAGAATGCGCAGTGAAGAAGGAATCCCATTTCCCTGCTAAGCACAGGCACGCCCCACACATCAGCTTTCACAACCTGCCTTTTAACCCCAGATTGTGAGAAAAACCAGGAAAAGAAGAGGAGACACACTCAATGTGAGCTGCTGCTGGAAATTCCACCATCAAATTACGCTGTGAATCCACCTGGCAAAGCTATTATCATATTGTTTTAATAAACATGACATAACACGCAAATTTGTGAAGTGTTCCATATTTTTTGCCCCTCACTACAAGGAGGACATTGAAGTGCTGGAACATGCCCAGAGGAGAGCTACCAAGCTGGTGAGGGGTCTAGAGAACAAGTCCTATGAGAAGAGGTTAAGGAAACTGGGGGTGTTTAGTTTGGAGAAGAGGAGGCTGAGGGGAGACCTCATTGCCCTCTACAGTACCTGAGAGGAGATTGTAGAGAGGTGGGTGTTAGCCTCTTCTCCCAAGGGAAAAATGACGGGACAAGAGGAAATCGTCTGAAGTTGCAATGGGGGAAGTTTAGACTGGATATTAGGAAGAATGACTTTACTGAAAGATTGGTCAGGCACTGGAATGGCCTGCCCAAGGAGGTGGTGGAGTCACCATCCCTGGAGGTATTTCAGAAACGTGTAGACATGGCACTTCAGGGCATGCTCTAGTCACCGAGATTGTAGGGTGTGGGTTGTGTTTTTGTGTATGGTTGGACTCGGTGATCTCAGAGGTCGTTTCCAACTGTAACAATTCTGTGATTCTGTGATAATTCAGACAAAATGCTTTTTGCAAATTAAGTGCCAAATGTCTCCTCCTTGAGACATAATAAATGCAACTGTGGCATAGTTGAAAGGCAGGCTGTGCTCATTTATCCTCTTGAAAAAAAGCTTAGAAGAAGGGTTCCCAATGGACATGAGGGTAGTCTGCTTGCTATATCTTATCAATATCTTAAAAATTAATTGAATAATTGCATTTATACTGGCAAAATCTCAGTCATCTTCCCTGGCTGATGCTTTACAGACAAGCAAGGGGGACTTGTATGGTTTTGTAGTGTTATGCCAGTAGAATCAGCCTGCAGGTATGAAGTGCCAGACTGCAGTTTATAAAGTCACTTCACCTCTCAGTGACCTCTGAAATTTTACAGGATGTTACTGGAGAGTTGCTATGCACAAGACTGAAGTCCTGGAAAAAAGTCACTGATTATTTGAGATGACCTAGAGGAAGGCCTCAGTCCTGAATCCAGCTTTCCTTTAAGCTGATACAAACATATCACCACTAATTAAATTTTTGAATCCACCATCGACTTCTCAGTTTTCAAACTTACTTCACTTGGGGTCTAGTCTAGGCCACATCTGCATATATATGTTTTTTCCCTGTCCTGTATCTTTTTATATACAGGATTTTAATAGGTGTTGTAAACAATTACACTTTATTTTTGTCTAAGGTTTTGCAAAAGAAAATTGCTATTGCCAAGAGCTACCCCCTCTGCAGAAGACCTAACACAATACTCTTCCCTAATTATTATTATATTATCCTTAATACACACATGGAAAAAGTTAATCAAATTCAGTAAAATAATGCTGGAACCAACAAACCCTTTAACAAACCAACAAACCCTTTATTCTCTTTCATAGAATCATAGAATTGTTAGACTTGGAAGGGACCTTGAAGATCATGCAGTTCCAACCCCCCTGCCATGGGCAGGGACACCTCCCACCACACCAGGTTGCTCCAAGCCCCATCCAGCCTGGCCTTGAACCCCTCCAGGGATGGGGCAGCCACAACTTCTCTGGGTAACCTGTTCCAGTGCCTCACCACCCTCACAGCAAAGAATTTTTTCCTAATATCCAATCTAAATCTCCCCTCTTCCACTTTAAAGCTTGTCCTATCACTCCACTTCCTGACAAAGAGTCCCTCTCCAGCTCTCCTGTAGCTCCCTTCAGATACTGGAAGGCTGCTATAAGGTCTCCCCGGAGCCTTCTCTTTTTCTATGCAAACAGAAGAGCTTTGAGGTAGGAGTGACAAGACACCTATGTAGTAGGGCCTTTAGACACCTATGACTATGAAGACATCTATGAAGTACTGATCCAAGCAAGTAATCTGGAGGTTTTTTACAATCCACCGCCACAAATAGCAACTTTTAAAGCATGCATCACCTCCCAAGATAAGCATCCATACCGGCCAAGCAAATTGCCCTCTTGGAAAAACTATTTTTTGCCACAGATCTTAAGACAGTCTGTGTGTTTACTTTGCAAAAACGTAGGTGCAATGAATATTATTCACTGGCTTTCACTTTTAATTAAAAAGAAAACAAAAGTCTCCAAGAAAAAATGTGTATCCACCTATTATGAGCCTCTACCTAGTAATTTAACCTAAATATTAAACAGACATGGACAGTCTAAGACACAGCAAGAAATAATCCAAATAAACAGAAGTACAGTGCTATGAATATTTCAATAGCAGCCCAAAATAATGTGGCTTCTTCAGAGAAAGTGTCTAAACCAGGCAGCATCACACATTATATTCACATCTGCATTTTAACTTCAGTAAAATAACAAGGGAAGCTGGGAATCTTTTCAGATTGAACACAACTCTACCAAAGCCTTTCACACAGAATAGAGACAAATTGAAACTCAAACTCTATTAGTTTTTGCAGGTGCTCCTGAATTTTCCATTTTGGAACAGTGCCAAGACCAAAAGTATCTGACATCCCAAGATTTATCTCATGGCATTTAACAGCCTGGATGAAGCCAGGAAGTCATAAAGGCTTGAATAAGCTCGACTTCAAGATTACTTCAGCTTCGTTCTTTTTGTTTGTTTGTTTGTTTCCTAGAGCCAAAGGATTCTAAGAGATTCTGAGCGTGTACAAATACACTGGTGAAATTGGAGAAATGATCTGAACTGAACTAGCCATTAGCGTTCCCATACCAATGCAAGCCCAGAAATGAGAAAAGAGATTATTCATCCCTAGTTTCCAAACAAGAGGTATCTCTTTCCAGGCATCAATACAAAGGGAGGCCATCAACCTGGAAACACATACAGACAACTGCTTTCTAGAAACATAAAAAAAGCTTTCCACCAACCAAACACAAAAGATCCCAGCTGCGCTACAGGATGCACCTTCCAAATAAAAGTGCCTGGAGCCTGTGTGTTTTCAGACCCTTTAGGTCAAGGTCTGATTCATTTGATTGCTTCTTTAAATCCTTGACTTCTTAAAGGTTCAGGTACTGTCTATTTACTGCTGCATTTCACAGTCCACCATCCTTGGGGGAAGCTTGACAGGGATTGCTCCAGCCTGCACTTAAAAGGAGGAGCAGTACCACGGGTTGGGTGGCCATGATATCTTCACATGCCAACTTTCCTCAAACTGTAAGCAAGAGCTTGTGGAGGATTTATTAGTGGATGTGCAGAGCAAACAAAAGCCTAGAAGGATGATCTCAGATTGCACTACCTGAGAGCAGCCATTCGCAAGACCCGCTTGCATTCGTGAAATATTGCAACCCTGGCAAAATCCCACAATGATGAAAGCTTAAGAGGATGCTGGGTAAAATCTTGACAAATTATTCAGCATCCTTACACAGATATAACATGCTTAGTGATATCTGAATTTTTATGTATACCACTTTAAACCGGCTAGTTGTAAACATGACTAAAACTAAAAGGATTAACATTCCTGAGATATTTCACCTAAATCAACTACTCCAAAGGAGGCGTTTAGCACAAGCATTTGTCATGTCTTCAACTTTCCTCCATGACACAACACTCAGAAAAAAAGGAGAGGTACTTTTTAAGATTTGTAGGTGAATTTAGCACTCGTGAAAATGGATGATTCACAAACTTTACTCGATCTGAACACAGTACGTTGCAGAAATTTACATCCTCATCATGTTCTTTGGCTCTAAGTTGAAACACTCTACGTGCCTGGTCTTTCCTCAAATCAACGTTATTTGCTATGGAATCAGGAAAATTGTTGTGCTCCCAACACATCCATGCCTTGCACACACTCAGCCAATGCTCAGTGAAGAAGGAACTATGTTCTTCTTTAAACACACCTTCTGAATTCAGGTGTGCCCCACAGATCTCCTTTCACAGACATGGATATTTGTTCATGTGTCTTCTCAAGGAAGAGGTTCCAAAACTGAAATCCGTGTAAGGGAACATGCAGAGAGTTTGCCCTGAAAATACTAAAAAAAAATCCTCTCTCATGCTTCCCAGCATTGGAGCTGACCTGAACAGAATAATTTCAGACTAATTTCTGGGAAATGCCTTAAACTGTGACCCACGGCACGGTATTGACATAACCTATGTCTGCTCTATGGGCTCCAAGAGCATTTCCCAGTTTTGGTGGCTGTCGTCCCCCTCCCCACATACTCCCACATATCCTGGTTCCCATGGAGAAATACCACCCTGAAAAAGAGCATGCCATAGTGAATATCATTGACTTCCACTGGGAAAAGAAAATGATGGATACTGGTGGATTGGGAAATCAGGACTAGAGAATAAAAAGTTATTTATTTATGGATCAAATTGTGAAAAGACCAGCACAAAAAATTCCATGTATTTATACTATGTTTTCTTGAACTCCAGATACCCATAAATCTAAGGAAATAGTTAAAAATTTGGTCCACTTCTGCTGCTGCTAACAGAGAATCCACTGAGAAACCCTTGTTAATTTTAGAAAGGATCTATACACAATAAAGGAACATAATCAGCCAGAGGGAAAAAAAAAGTGTAAAAAAGAAATTCTTCAATCGTTTTTCCCTCCATTTCTTTTACCTTCAGATAATGAGCACTCTGTACTAACAGCTGACTGTATAAAACTGCCAGTGCTGTGATCCAGACATAATAGTGATGAACTGTTAATCAGAAACCACCCTAAAATAAATCCCTCACAGTATTCTTTAGCTTTAAAAGCCTGTCTTGGCACTTGGTTTCCCCTCTGAAATTATCGTCTTCATACTTTACTAGGAACTTTTCCTGTTCAGGGTATGAATATGCCTAAAGTAAATAAAACATAAGAAGCAGTGACACTCTTATTCCTTGGGGAGCTGCTACAACCTTCCCTGGGGCTGTTCTCCTCTGAAAACTGGGGAACAGAAAACTTCCTGCTGCCATAGATGGTGGCTGTGGTATGAGGGACTCCAGGAACCCAGCACGCCGCTCCACTGGAAGCACAAACTGGCAGGATCTTGGGCACAGGAAAGATGCCCCATCCCTGGAGGTGTTCAGGGCCAGTCTGGATGGGGCTTTGAGCAAATTACTCTCATGGGAGGTGGCCCTGCTAGTGGCCAGGGGGTTGAAAGTCCATGATCTTCAAGGTCCCCTCCAACTCTAACCATTCTATGATTCTATGATTCTATGAAAGGTTAATATAGAAGAGGAGGAAGAAAAAAGAAGTTGGGAAACGAGGGTGCCTCTCTATGCAGATGACTATTGAGATCTTAGACACTTCTGTCAATATTTGCCAGGTGTAGGGGTCTGAAGAAGAAACAGGCTACCCTGCTCAACTGTATTTCTCCTGCTGCGCCCTGAGATCATAGTGGTCACTACAACATCTCAGAGAAGGCAGCAAACAGGACACTCCAGTCAAAACTCACCCTTGAAAAAGGGACCCTGTCATGGTACCTCCCCTGTGGAGATGCCTTCAGTCTCAGCTGTGGTCCTGTCCCCTCTGTGCTCACCTTGACTCAGCTCCGTGGTGAGGCCATGTCCATCTTCCCAGGGTGAGGTCATGTCCATCACAAGACAAGCAAACTGTGTGGTCTCCAGCTTACAGGTCTAACAGCTCTCAAGTTTGCTCTCTGTTCTGAATTAGGCCATATACTCTGCTCAGTTCATACTTTTGGGCTGTGATAGGTCACTGATTCGCCTCCTGAGGGTCTCTTGGAGAACCAGCACCCTTTGGAGCAATGATGAGCAGTGGCTGTGAACTGAATGGGAGACCACAACTCAGTTCTGCTCCAGGACAAAGGGAGGAGACTAATGTGTTTTCCTTGGTGAGAGCTCCAGGCAAGCGTTTACGTATCTGATGTAAAATGATCTTGAAATAACAAAGCATCTACTTAAATTCCCATTGTTCATATGAAAGGCAACCTCACCTATTTTCCCTTTTCGGACAGGATATTGACAGGTCCAGGTTTTTATTCAGTTCACTTGAGACTTTAATAAAACAGCTAAACTTTATGCTGTTAAATTCCCAGAAATCATTTTTATGGGGCCAAAGAAAGGCATGGACACTAGAGATTTTAAGAAAACACAGTGGTGTTTATTTGATTTTCTTGTTACATAAATGGATTTTATGTACTGGAAAAGCAGCTAATCTTGATAGATGTGCATGTGGTAATACAGCTGATGGTTACTGAAGCCAGACAATGTGAGCTTTCTCTTTCCAAGCCTCTTATTGAGGAACTGTGCTGATACTTAAGTAAATAAAATGACAAAAAGAAAGGGGATAGAAACACAGAGCTGATTAAGATCAAATTAAAAATAAATCAACAGCAAGTCCTACTGAAATGCAACTCCAGAAGCTGCAGCAGTGTCACAACATAACACAAATGAAGAAAAATGCATTGATCTCTAGACGCAAACATAACAATCATTTCTTCATATACACCATTTGGGCACTTCAGAGGACATTTGTTTGGAATGCCTCAATTGATTCAGTTCATGAGATCATCACGTGGCAGTCTCCAAAAAAGCTGGTGAAGCTTATCAAAGTGGCTGATGGATTACACTGCACCACATGCAACAGGACAGTGTGAAATCTCTGTCTTTACTTTGTCACCCTAAGCTTCAAATATAACTACTCCCTATGTGTATCATTTGGATGTCTATCCAGAGCGTATCACTTCATTCCCCACATTTCTATATCTGGTTTTTTTTTCCTCAACATTGAAAAGCTACAATGTAACACTTGAACTATGCAGGATGCTAATTCCCTGCAGCAAGAAAACAATCTGTGGAGCCAAATTCCCGGCACAACTCATCCTACACATGAGAAGTGAAAAACAAAAGTGCATGCTCTGTGTTGAAGAAGGCATAAACAGAGAGGTCCACACAAACACTATGTTATTTGGGGTTTTCTTCCACTTTATCCCACATCATTGGGCAGATCAATGAAAGCAATAGGACACAGCAGCCTAGTCGTGTCCCAAAATTTCTCTATTATCATTAGAGATGGAAAGGGTAGCGATTTGCACAGGAACAAGAGGTAAGAGCAAAGCTTTCAAATGGAAAAAGGTAGGAGTAGATATCAAAAAGCCAATCAGAATATACATGGTAGAACTCTAATAAAAGCATACAACAGAATCATAGAATCATTTCAGTTAGAGAAGACCTGTCAGATCAGCAAGTGCAACCACTAACCTAGCACTAAAGTCCACCACTAAACCATGCTCCTAAGTGCCAGATCTACATATCTTTTAAATACCCCTAGAGATGGCAACCAAGCCACTTCCCTGGGCAGCCTGTTCTGATGCTTAATAACCCTTCCAGTGAAGAATTTTTGCCTAGTACCCAATCTAAACCTCCCCTGGTACAACTTGAGGCCATTTCCCCTTAGTCCTATTGCCTGTTACCTGGGAGAAGAGACCGACCCCCACCTCACTACACCCTCCTTTCAGAGAGTTGTAGAGAGCAAGAAGGTCTCCCCTCAGTCTCCTTTTCTCCAGATTGAACAACTCCAGTTCTCTCAGCCTCTCTTCCTAAGACTTGTGCTCCAGACCCCTCACCAGCTTTGTTGCTCTTCTCTGAACACTCTCGAGCACCTTAATGTCTTTTTTGTAGTGAGGGGCCTAAACCTGGACACAGTACAGGAGGTGGGGCCTCAGCAGTGCTGAGCACAGAGGTACTTCCCTGGTCTCACTGGCCACACTATTTCTAATCACATCTGTAAATGAAAGCTACATCAATGCTATGCTTGCTCATGAAGCGTTTTACTCCAGAGGTATTGACAGGAATGTACACCCTGCCAATTTCAGGTCTCTTTTCTATTCAAGCACTGTTTTAAAGGATGCACTTAAGAATAAGTTCAGCATCAGGCATCAAGTTTGTAGGGAAAAGTCAAAATATATTGCTTCTTAATAATTTGTTTCCTTGGTGATACCAAAGAGCAATGTGCAAACTGTGCAAATACAAAGAGGTCCTATATCTGAAATATCTGCTCCATACCAATGTTGTTGCAAGCCATGCCCATGCCACTTACATTCAACATGAAACCTTGAGCTTATAAACTTTTAGGAATGTGTTTTACTAAAAGCATCTCAATAGTTCTATAAGAGTTGAGCAGTCTCAATCGTCCGTGAAAGTCATTCTCTTAAACATGCTCTCTTGAACATCAGCCCACTAGAGCTTCAAGAGGACTTGCTTGGGTGGTGGCAGCTGCCACACAGATGTTAGTACTGGCTCATCTACAGTCCTGATGCTGTGACCATAACATAGCTTAAGACATTCAGTTTACCTCCCATTCCTTTTGCAAAATGCAATGGGAACTTGAAGTTCCACCTCAGTTTTACCAGATACCTCCATTTAATTATAGAAATTAGAGACTGAAACAGTCTCTCAGGTCATCTTATCCTGCAGAAAGATACTGCAAAAACTCAGGCCTCTTAAAGAGCGCTGCAAATGTCAGCAACGAGCACAAGTGCAAGCACTTCCCTTGGACACCGGACCATTTTCCCCACCTCTTAATATATTTTTTTAAGCAGTTAGAATGAGTAAGCTGCAGCAGGTAAATTTAATTTCATACAAAGAATGCACTTAATAGGATGGGAGGCTAATAATATACAGGGGCACAAAAATAAATGACAAGTTTGTTGCTCCTTCTGCATTGATTATGAAAGACATTAAAAGCAAGGTTGTGAGCAGAAGAAAGATGGGAAGATTAGGTGAAGATCAGCAACAGGCAACTAGCTCAGGAGTAGAGAAAGTACTGAAACAGTGATGATAACGGCAAGAATGGTTGCAATGCCAGTAACACAATTTTTTTGACATGGACAGGCCACCTGATGAGAAACACCATCCTGGTAGCATTCTTGGAGCACAGCTTAAGCACAGGATCTGCTTTCACATTCACGTAGTTGCAGGACTGGTTTCACAGATTGCAATAGTTCTGGAAACAGGTAAGGCAGTTAACCAGCTGATGAGTGAGAGCTACGGGTAGGCTGACAGCAAGTTCAGGCTTTCTGAACTCCTGTGGAGACGTGTCCAGCCCATGGCTTGTGAGGAATCTGAAGCCTAAGGAGGTAGTTCATCAGCCCACCCTCCTCCACTGAGCATCACAACAGCCAAGTGAATTACTCCGGCAGCTGCATCCTTCACCTTTGCTGAGGGTGGGCCCTGCAGTCCTTCCACCTTGTGAGGACTCCGATCTAGCCTCAGGACTGTGACATGAGCATGGGAAGAAAGCACTCTTGTGAGAAAGATGGAGACCTGGAGCCAGCCGCTACCAGGAAACCCATCCTCCTTGTGCGAGAATAAGAAACATCCAGGAAGGAAAGGAGTTCCAAGAGCAGGTGTGAAGTATTCTGAGGACTACCACGGATTCCCATGACTCTCCTTGCTGGGGCTGTCCAGGAGCAGGGATCAGTAAGAAGCACTGCTATGTGCTATATTCTCTATTTGATCATAGAATCATAGAACATTTAGAGTTGGAAAGGACCTTGAAGATCATGTTCCAACCCCCCTGCCATGGGCAGGGACACCTCCCACCAGACCAGGTTGCTCAAAGCCCTTTCAAGCCTGGCCTTAAATACTTCCAGGGATGGGGCAGCCACAACCTCCCTGGGCAGCCTGTTCCAGTGCCTCACTGATGACTGATGATCCTCTGTGTGCAGTGGTGACTTCGTGCAAGCTTGGGAAGCACATCATGGGCTGCAGCGTGCAGCCCTCCCCAGTACAGGAACAAAGTATGTGGGCTGTGTGACCACAGTGTTTTTTTTACTTTTATGCACCAGTAGATTTATGTCAATCAAGTACGAGTATGATATTTACTTCTAGTGTGAAATAATGGAGGAGAAATTATTTTGTCTTCAGCTGGGATACACCTTTCCTTCCTATTGATTTAACATAAAGCAATGGTTAAAAATTATAGTAGTGCTTTGACTTTTTGGTATTTACACACCACAGCGCAATAATGTTAATGTGGAAGGTAGATCCAGTACCTGCTCTGTGCATAAAACCACAAAAACTGGCTATATCAGAGACACTGAAATGGATATACACCTGCCAACTAGGGCTTCCCCAAGTGCTTTTAAAACCATAAGCACAGAATCTCTAAAAACAAAAATGAAAAGTTAAAAGTTTCAACCTTCACAAACAGCAGGATGCTTTGATCAGATCTTGTTTGTGATTGTGATAATTATATAGGAAAATATGTCAGTGCAAATGTCTGAAAAACAAAGGACATCAAAGCACCTAAGAAGTCCTTTTTGGTTATTTGCTTTAGAAGTGTCCTTGAAAATATTCCTGTTGGTAACAGCCAGTCTCTCAAATGGCTAACTAAATGTCTGAAATAATTATAACAGAGCCATGGCCAAAGCTACAGCACAAATATTAAAGGCGTAGAATTCAAAGCAAATAGCCCTGAAACAAACAAAAAACCCTGCTGTTTTGTTACACACAATTTGATTAACCACAGGTTCAAATTACAATACATGTGGATAGTGATTATATCAGAACTTGTCAAAAGTGCAACTCAAAGGTATTGAAGGAAATGGAGCAGCTGGAGAAACAGAAAGTTAATCTGGAGCATGTTACCTGCTGATCGGGAAGCATTTTTAGAGGTGTAGAGGATCTAAATCCTTCAAATGTTTCACAACTGATGCATGCTGTATTTATTGCACTCAGAAAAAGTCAATTTGAGTAACAAATTTGTCACAGGGAAGGAAAGTGTATTATATCAAATCAGGGTATGAAGCAGTTGAAAGTGAGACAAGGAGATAAAGCCAATAGGTGGGTTGTTTGAAATAGCTTTTGCCTTCAAGGAGACTTCTGAACTTGAGCTTTCTGGAGGTTTTACAAGAGGGTGAGAATTGCTGAGGGTTGAGTTCTTTCAAGGGAGAGCATGGAAGAAACGAGACCGATTATACAATTGCCCTAATATTATGCAACTCAGAAAAGGTCAAAATGTAATTATAACGAGAGGGATGCCTTATCTGGTTTGCCATTTAAATATTGCATTTGCCATTTAAATATTGCATGTGTGTTGTGCCGCAGCATGGGCTATTGAGAGGAGAAGCAGCTCCTTACTCTGGGTGACCTGTTTGCAGCCTGGACTCCCTGCTTTGCCGTTACATGACCGAGAAGGCAGCGTTAGCTTTGGCCTTCAGTCCTGACACTTTGGGAAACACTGTTTGGCAGGAAAGTGATGTTTTGCTTGAAGGGATTATTTCTTTGGGGTTTTTTTTCTGGGTGGTTTGTTGGTTGGGGTTTTTTTTGTGTGTTTTTTTTTTGTTTCCTGTGGCCAGTCAAATTAAATTAAGTTGTTTTGCTGAAGGAAAGGGAATTATTTATTATTACTCTTTGCACTCAAAGTTGGTTAGCTCTGCAACATATGCAAATCTAATAGGGAGAATAGAAGAGAATGACTTTAATTCTTTAGGGTGGTTGATGATGAGTAATTTCCGTCTTCAGAGAATCTTCAGTGAACCACCCATGGGCGGTTCCTTCTGGTACATGTTAGGTATGAGAGAAAACACTGGAAAAAGCAAAAGGTTAGATTTATCATGACAACTTAGGGTGGGAATTCCGTTTGTGCTTTTGGCTAGCAAATAAATGTGTACATAGATGGAAATCTTCACCCCCTGTTTTGCTGATATCTTTTTCTGTTTAAGAACAGCAGTGCTGAATGTAACCTTTCTTTCTCTTAATACATATTTTTTTTCTATTTATACCTAAAGACAAAGCACCGCTTCACATGACATCATGAACTAAAAGCAGCAAAGAAATCCACCAAACTGGAGCAATGTGGTCTGTCTAAGGGACCTTTCACAGAAAGGGGTTACATGGATGGGACTGAGCTGAGCACTAGAATTTCCTCCTTGGCCATGGTCCCAGGCCATTCTCCTCCATGTGCAGAGACAGGAATGTCCTCCCAAGGTGCCTGCTCTACGTCCTGAGCTACGTCCTGAGCAGCAACCTCATCTACTCCGTGTACTCTACCTCTTCTGTGTTAACTCTTACCCCTAGTACTTCTGGTAAGTCAAAAAAAACCAGGTAGATTGCCTGAGGTTAATCCATAATATCTTCTGGGGAAAAGGATAAATGACCTTCAGTTGGGCTGTACACATTGCTGGGCCAGGAGTCACCTTCACCTTTTTTCTGGATTGAGGCCATCTTCCCATACTCAGCCTGTAGCGATTCCTCAATCCTAAATTAGGGGCGGTCTGGGGAAAAGAAAAATGATACCCATATCCCCAGAGAAAGACGGAATTCCTGTAGGAAAATGGTAACAAGATTTGAGGTGTTAAGGTTAATATTTTCACTTTTAAAGTGAGGTAGACAAAGAGATTTCAAGGAGGTTTGGAACAAATTCTGGGGGACACTATCAAATTACAGATATTCTGTGAAATGTTGTTATAATTTCCATTTTGAGGATAAGGTTGGTAAAATCACTGTCAAGTATCTGAGAAGGCCCTGGCACCCTGAGAATGCTGCTTAAAGTCACTGTTCCTTTAAGTAGACATATATCTAATGGCAGAATCAGAATCTACTCTGTGTAACCGTAGAGAACTTCAATGACTTTCTGAAGGACATCGGTTTATTATGATTGAACTCATAAGTTTAAATGTTTTTTAAACAAGTGGCTTTAGCATAAGTATGTTTTTGTCCAAGGATAGCCTTGCTTTTGGCTTCGGGTCTTTCAGTGCTTTCTTAAGTATGATGACATTGAGTTCAGATTTATCAGATAAGAATAAAATTAACAAAAAAACAATACTTGAGGTGCCAAGTACTAGGCTTTCAGGAAATGGGACTGTAAGTTAATAATTAATCACCCATTTGTTAGCCATACTTAATCAAAACTTATTACAGTTTAAATCAGCAATAGGGAGATTATGCCCTCGGCCACAAAATAGAACAGCAAGAACAAGAAAAATCAAAAGCTCTGATATCCATTCTTACTAAATACTGTTCAAAGACTACCAAAGTTGCAAATCCTTCCTCTCAATTTAAGACTGAAATTTGTTCATATTAAACAGCTTAGCAAAGAAAAATATCTTATAAAATATCTCTGCTCATGGACAATGTGTGAACAAGAGGCCTTATGAATACATCTGAATGTGTGATATTACTGTCAGACAAAAATGTACAAATAGTACTATAACTGGAGGAAAACATATATGCTAAAAACAGGGTGTTAACCCAATTCTTTAAGATTTTAATGAATGATAATTTTCCAGACCTACAGGTAAAGAAGAAGGGCAATACTCTTGTTTATAGAAATAGAAATCTTTTAATACAGCAGCTGGAAGACATCTTTGTCCATCCCACTGATAGAAGATATTAAAATATGTACAACTCCTGTAATACACATTTCACGACAAAAAAATTGTTTCTGTAATAATTGTGTGACACACGGTTAAGGATTATTACTGAAAATTATCTTAGAAAATATGGCTCCAGTTTACGAGAAAAGCGTCAACTTGGACTTATCAGTTCACACATGACGAGCTTGTTAGCCCTGATAGAGATTATTAGATACTGCCTTTGAAATGATTGTGGAGGGCTAAAGATGGAAGAGAATCTGTGGCTGGACTACTACAAATGCCACAAGTATAACTGAAAAAAACACTGAGGGTTTTCTAGAGAGGTAGGAATCAAAAGGTGACCTTGGATGAGGTGGCATGAGTAAAGTTTTCCCAACTTATTAGTAATCCCTTTAGCAATCTTCACATCTAAATTAAAATCTTGATAATATGGCTTCTGTTAAAAACATGCTTGAGACCAGTTCTCGTTTGTCAGCTGTTCTTCCAAATCTATCACCTGAACACCTGAAAATAGTACTTCCCATCATCTACACATGAAACAAACCTGACTGCAGTTCCCTGCATGAAGAGCTGGTCCTAAGTTACCTCAAGCACGGGTCTGAAGTCTTCCCCATTGAAGGAGGATGTGTGAACTACTACGAAGGTTTTAAATACTGTACGTCATCCCCCACCTCCTGTCTCCTTCCCTTCCCTGCCTCGGGCAAGCAGTTAGGTTTCAAGAGAGTCACTCAAATAGCAACCAGAGGCAACTTCATTTACTGAAAGTTCTCCTTCACTTGTTGTTCACATGCAAAGTGAGATAGAATCTGTGGTGAGATGCAAACTCTGGGCGATTGATAAGATACGATGAAATGCTTAACAAATGGCCTCACTCCTGCTGTCCACTTAGAAAGCTAAAAAGAGAGTTTGTACGATAAAATCTTAAATCTGTGAAAGTAATCTCTTCTGACATCTCCAACTAGGCAATAGGCTGCCCAAACAGTGCTGTTCAGTCACAAATTCTGAGGCTAATGAAGTGAGAAGAACACAGTGTAGATACAAATTAAAGCCTACTTATGATGAACAGTCTGGGTTGTTTTCTTAAATTCCTAGGTTTTGTGCGGAGAGGGGGGGAAAAAAAGAATCTGTTCATAACAGTAACTCTTTTCTGTTTTTGTATTTTTAGAAATGGTGGTGGTGGTGTGATTAACAGCAAGGCATGGCCGCAGGGTAATTGTAACAAGTTAATGAAACCCCATACTCCCGTACAACTTCCTTGAAGATTCTTTTTATAGATTTCACATTGGGGAGGAAATGAACTATAAAAAAAAAAGCGTTACCTAGAATATGATAAATCATTTACCACTTACATCTTTTCCTTGCCATATCGCTCTCCAGCTTATTCAAACATTTAAATATCCACTTGTCCTCCCTCTGTGTTTCTTTTAGAAATTTTGCTTCTTCCGGTGGAATCTGCAGGCATTATTTTCAAACTTAAGGAACTACATTCTGTCATCTAAATGACCTAATAAAATTCTTTTCAAAATTGCTTCACTTGTGCAATGCTCCATAATTTATCTCATTTGTTGTCAGGAATATAAACTATATGTGAACAATTTAGGAACCTTTCTTCCTAGGTATCTACTTTTAGTTATTTGAGCTTGAAAATTTTGGCAAGAGCTCATCACCTGAAATAATGAATCACCGAACAGAGGACAATTTGTCACCGTGGGAAAAATGCCAAAAAATACATCAATCCTCAAGGTTTTCCATCAGATGTAAATGCCTACACTAATAGAACTGGTGATTCTATTTGAGTGTACGCGAGCCTGGCCAAGCAATTCCTTGCTTTTAGACATCCTGAAGGAAAAATTTTAAGGTAGACTCAGAAATGCCCTCGAGGACGCCTAGATACTGGTACAAACACATTAAGACAAGAAAGATCAGTACTTAATGGCAAAGATAGCCTCATTTGACTGGTGCCTTTTCTATGTTTGTGGCTTTTTTTCTGTTATCTGATGGTTATTCATTGATGTGGTTTGATTGCACG
The DNA here is from genome assembly GCA_013398155.1 of Pedionomus torquatus. Taxonomy (NCBI): domain Eukaryota; kingdom Metazoa; phylum Chordata; class Aves; order Charadriiformes; family Pedionomidae; genus Pedionomus; species Pedionomus torquatus. The sequence continues at coordinate 24,338 of VZRU01010754.1, forward strand.
TGTCATGCACCAAGTCATCAATAAAGTTCCTTCTGTAAATGGACAATAAAGAAATATCATTATCAAAACAAAGTGGAAGTCCTCTTGAACTGAACAAAAAGTGTACTCTCCTGAAAAAGAAAATATTCCGTGTTGCCTCTTGCACTGTGGTGCTCCTGAGAAGCAAGTGCTTCTCTCTGTTATAAAATCGCAAGATGAAAAGATCTTGCAGTTCTTAATGCCTTCTCCATAGTGTTATGCATCAAATTAATTGTTTCCACACTATTGTGAGGTCCACTATCAATCTTATGAAGAAGAACTATGAGCCTTCTTTCAGGCAAGACTTTTCTTTGCAATGTAAATCAAAGTTAAGAAGACACAAGCAGCCTAGTAAGAACCTGAGATTGACCATTTAAATTCTTTCAATCTAGCAACATATGTTACTTAAGGTTTTACTTTGTTAAATAGGGGAGATTTAGATTAGGTATCAAGAAGAAATTCTTTCCTGTGAGGATGGTGAGACACTGAAACAGGTTGCCCAAAGAAGCTCTGGATGCTTCATCCCTGAGGTGTTCAAGGTCAGGCTGGATGGGGTTTGGAGCAACCTGGTGTGGTGGGAGGTGTCCCTGCCCATGGCAGGGGGGTTGGAACAGGATGATCTTGAAGGTCCCTTCCAACCCAAACCATTCTATGATACTATTACAAATACTTTGAGACACTGAAGGTAAAAGTCAACTCATTGTCTTAGAAGGCAGTAGGTTTTGATACCCAGTGGCATTAAGTAATGTATGGATACAAAGCGGAACTTGTTCTTTCTCATGTGTTCCCCTGCTTTCCCAGAACCTCTGGTACCTCCTTCAGTATGCCCCACAGACAATCCATGTAAGAGCCAACTTCTCATGTTGAAGAGAGTGTGGTGCTTTATAAACTAAGATCTGCTGGAAGACAATGCACAATCCACTTTTGAAATCTGAGTTACGTTCCTAGATGACATACATGCCTATGCAAATTTAATTTTCTATTTTTTCTTACCTCCCTCACTAACTCACTCAGCCTGTTCACTCATATACTCTACCTTCTTTCTTTCATCAGCTTGCTTAGCGTGCTAAGCAGTAAGCTGTTTGTCATAGGGTACCTGTCATTTCTTATATATCTGTAGAATGCCTCAGCTCTGCCAGGGATTACAGATGGCACTGTAGTATAAGTGTTATAACTCAGAGAAATGTAAAAATAAAATCTGGTACATCTGTGTTACATGTAATGATGTTTTATTTTCTATACATGCTCATTATACTCTAACGAAATATGTCAAAAATTAAGTGAACAGTGCTCAGTTCTGCAAGGATTATATCAAGGGATGTTACAAAACCCTCAGTTGGTGCAGAATTCATTTTGTGGAAGTCCAAATACTTAAGTGTGTCAGTAGATATTTTAACTGTACTGTGAATTATACCATAGAAATAAGCCATATATTTAAAGGCAGAAACTGCTTCTGCTGCTGTTAGCTAATTACCACCTTGCCCCCATCCCAAGCCTTGATTACACACTCCAGATCACCATCTCTTTTTTGTCACCCCTGTTCTACATCTTCTTGCCATGGTCCACTAAAATCTCTTCCTTCTTTCCAGCTCAGTAGCCCTTGTTTAGACTTTATTGAAAGTGTCCTTCTGTTCTGTTTCGTGAGCTCAAGGATGGCCACTGCCCGAGCCCCATGCCAGGTGCTGGGCAAGATCCATCCTATGGAATTACAGCATTCCTGTCCCTCTCCTCCTGTTACCTATATTAACTCATTATTCCTGGATGATCCAGGGTGTTTAAACCATATCCACACCAGGAATTTGGAGTTACAGCTCCAAAAGTTATTACTAGTGCATTTTGGGGACTTAATCTAAGATGATGTGGTTCACTAGACTGAAAGCCAGGACACCGGTTTCTCTATTGTATAATATTTAGGCAAGCCATTTTATCATTTCTCTGCTTTAATTTCAGCAGTTTGACAAAAGTTGGGTTCTTAGGATGAAAAATATAAGATAGCAAGCTATGTAACAGAATAATTGAAAACAGTGGCTGTCAATACAGTCTGCTTTTCTCCCGTCCTATATTTTCAATCACTATATTAGCTTAGAAGTGTGTAAACTACTTTTTTCTCCTCTTTTAATAGCATATTAGAGTAAATACTGTTATCTTAGGTGTGGAAATGCCTTTTTTTTCCACTACATATAGCAAGGTCTCTCTGTTTCGATAATAATAATCTGTGTTGTCGAAAGGGAAGAAAAATTAATTTTGGCTTCAGTGGGTAGGCCAATCCTACCATGACTGGAATAATCTTTGCAGCATGCCCCACCTCAGTCAAGAGACAGTCATTTATGAATGGTTTTGATCAGCTAAAGCCTCCTCCTAGCTAGTTTCACTGCCTTATGTCTTGAGCAAAGATGCAGAGTTCTAGCATCCCAGACCACCCCAGCTTTTCCTGGAATTTATGATATTAGGATGAACTTTGATGAAATGCCTGCTATTGTGATGAAACTTTGTTTGGGTTTTCTGAGGAGATTTTAGTTCCAGCAGAGGGAAAAAAAGTAGAGATTATACGAGTCATTATTTGACACTTGAAGCAGATGTACTCCAAAGGAGGAGCAGCACACATTAAGTGCTCTCCTATAATTTCTGATATCCATGGTGTCTGTCACCCACTAGCTGAAGCTCATAAAAATTTATCAGCACTTGACAATGCACTTGGAAAGACTGAATTCTCTGGAAATATGCTTCACTGAGGAAACACGGGAAAGTTGGATTGCTTACAATGAAGTGATTGAAATGACTGCCAAGAAAAATGCATGCAGGTTTCATTATAACTATTAATCTAATAGGTTCACATTGTACTCTCTATTTAAATCAGAAACATATCTACAATTTCCCACACTTACACTACTATTAGCTTTAGGTGAAGAAAGGGGAAAACAGATGAGGCATCAGGCTTGGGACTGTGAGCACTGTGTGTAACCTAGGAGCAACCGTGGCCATTTTTTTCGATGCAAAATAGAAATGGAAACAAACAAAACCTTCCATATCTCTCCAGCCAATTTGCTTTCCATACAACCGGCTGCACTCCATGTCCATTCCAAACACTGCTGCACACAGGCAGCCAGCCAGTGGATTTCCATCCCCATTACCCTTGTCTTCCCATTTTTTGCCTGGTTTTTCTTTCTACTAAAGGACTAAAGGAAAGATTGGAGCTGGAAAAATGGTGCCAGAACATCCAGTTCAGTTCCAGCCCATCTACGATGTGTTTGTTTGAAACACAAGAAAATAGCAACTGAAGGGGCTACGCACACCAGTGTGTCCAGAACGGCAGTCATGGGCTGCTGTGTCACAAATGTCATTTTGTCTTTCATCTAGACTGTTCCATAGACCCTGGGCCATGCCTATGGTACATATAGCCAGCTAGCAAATCTCCCCTACACCCTGCAACAAACTTGAGTCCTTTCAGAAAAAGGTAAGGCGCATTATATTTATGTGCCACAGAGAGAGAGATCAAAGTTCTTACCAATATCTATTAGCAAGGGACTTTTCCTGTAAAATTCCTACAAGATTCCAGGAAGCAAGTGGTGTTCTGTGGTACAGGAAAAGGTTAAAAAAATTACCACATAGGTGGTTAATCTCAGCCATAGGAAAATCCCTTCCTGACCCCAAATCTGATCACTGGTTTAATCCTGATTGTGTGAGCAATATATGCCAATCAGACATGTGTGACTTTAACACCACTAAAAATACAGCATATGTCTCTGCCTAGCTGTCTTCATTGCCCAGAGGAAGGTGAAAAAAAGAACTGACATTATGGATCAAAGAAGGAAAAATTTTTGTTAGCCCCCAAAAGTAATCATTGGAAGCCCCAGAGCATGGGATTAGTATAATATAAATACAGTATATACAGTATATATTACACCACCTTTTAAATTCAAGCCTCTATTAACTATCTTGTCACAGATATTAAGCAAATTAAAGACTTAGGAAGTGTATTCAGTCACAGAATATTATCAATGAGTTCCTGGAAAGAACTTCAGAAGCACAAGCACTGAAATTCTTCTCTACAAAATAGCACTGCATCTTACGCTTTTAACCCAACACACCAGAGAATAGAAGATTGCTTCATAAACCTGTCACCTTCTCCAAGTTATTCATTAAGTTCCTGGTTTGGATGAGGTGCTAAGTCACAGAAAAATCTGCCTCATAGAAGGACACTGCTTTCCAGAAATATGACATCTTTTTCTTCTTTGGGAGATTTCAACCAGGGCTGCTGAGAGGCCCCTGCTATGCAGCGCTGGTTCTTCAGCCTCAAAAGCATCTTTGCAAAGTAGATTATCTGCATTAAAATGTTTTTGGCAACCTGTGTTTTAATAGTCACAAGTCTTTCAGCATCCAGAAAATTCAGTACCCGGAATTACCTGGTGGTGTCATTTCTGTGGTTTCCCAGTTTCTGACAAGCGTAAGGTAAGGACAGGATCAACTAGAGTCAGCCTAGACAAGATAGTGTCAGCAGGAGTCCAACTGATGTGTGGCAAACACGTCTTGTAATGACCATTTCTGACTGTGAAGGCAGCTTAAAGTTTTTGATTATGAGTTACCAGGGCAAGACTGAGACCCATTTACCAATTGGATCATCTCTTGGCTTCTCCCAACCAAGGACAAGGCTTCTTGTCCCTTGCTGGTTTATGGTCACCCTGATCCAATAGTTGAGGGGTTTCAGTAAAGAATCAGGCTCCGGCAGTCCGCAAGACTCTACTGGATCTATTAATCACCCTGATTTTCATTTGACCTTTAGGCCGTTTTTAATAAGAGAGGCATAGGTCTAGTCACTGAGACTTTTGTTCCCAAAGGAGTCATGTTTTCTTCATATACTGTTTTAATTTATGTAAGGTGCCAACACGATGGGCCATATAGCAGATCTGAAAGAACCAATTAAGGAACCATGAGTAATTGAATGGTTCTGGAAAAATCATGATGAAAACGCACCTGACACAATAGCAGACAATTCTGTAGCAGTGAGCAACACAGAATTTCTTTCATCAGATTTGCTTATCACACACAATTCAGCTCCTAGTTTGAAAGGTTTTATATACAAGACTAACTAAAACCAATATTTAACAGAGAGTTATATTCTATCTCACTGTAAATCATTGTTTAGCTTCATGCACTGAAACAGAGGAGCTGTTTTGAGTCAGTTATTTTCTGCTGGTTGGATCTCTACAGTAAAGGATAGAAGGAAGAGAACAAAGAGGCCATCCGACACATAGGACAGCCCAAATATTATTGAGCAGAAGGAAAGAAGGAAGGGAAACAGAAAGGGTAAGAAATGGCAGAGCTATGCCAATAGTTGAGGGGTTTTTGCAGGCTATATCACAAGGTAATTGGCTGTGATGTGAATTATGCCTCCCAAGCCAAATGTGAGAGTGCTTAACAGATGCAGAGGTCAATTATCTCTTAGTAGAGCCTGCTATGGAGAAAGAGGCTACTGCAATTAGGATACACTATTAAAAATGGTTAGCCATTTTAGTATTTTAAATCACTACCCTTCTCAAAAAGCTGTGCATAGTAATTCCTGTCATTGTATGCCTCATGGAATATTCTGTCCTTGAAAGGAAAAAAATCACTAAAAACATTATTTCTCTGAGTTTCTCCTGCTATGAGCCTTGAAACTCGGATGTTAGTCAAATAAAGAAACCAAAGCTTTATTTCTAAGTACTGTATATTGCTCAATTCTAACTACTGTATATGTTTACCTTGTCAACAAAGGGAAATTTAGGGACAAACAGCACCTGGGGGAAAGGGGTTGTGATTTGCAAATGTGATTCCAGTTCTCAGTGTTGTCAGGCTGTCATGGCATTGCACATGACATGACAGACAGACCCAAATCAGGACTCTGTTTCACTTTTTCTCACGTTTAAGATGACTGGACTTTGAAATTGCTTGTCCTCTTGTATCTCTTTGAGGAACTTTATCATTTTTGTAGCTCTTATTAGCAAAGTTAGAACTTTTTGTCATAAACTTTTAAATATGATCTCTCTTTGGGTTCATATCAGGTTTCATTCTGGACAGAAGCAGAGTAAGCACTGCCCAAAAATACTGGCAAAAACTGTTATAAAAGATACATGATGTAAATCAGATGTACTTTTCTTGTAATGGTGCATTTACTGAAAGCAACAGATATTTTTTAAGATGTTTGATGCCAACCTCTCTGCAAAGAAGCCTTGTACAGAAAAGTTCATGCTGTACTGTGGTGAGTGAAAAACAAGGTGGGGCTCTGCCACCAAATAAAAATATGACATAAAGCGCTGGAAGTGGTGTTTCACATAAATAAAATGTAACATCTCACCACTCTATCAAGTTAATTGGCTTTCGCTTACAGTTGCACAATAAAAGTAAGAGCTGTGGTAAAAGAAAGAAATACAATGAGGAACAGAATGAGCAATAAGCCCCTTTCCCAACTGACACCAATAAACCACACATTTTTGTTTACAACAAAGATTCTCAGCAAGGCTGAATATGGGATTTATTTAGCTATCACTTGAGAAATCTCTTTGTTTGAGAGCTGCTAGTAGAGACAGGAAGTGAATATTCAAAATCACTAATACAAACCTGAAAACACATTCTCTTCATGAAGAGAAATCTACCGAGTAAATTTTCTAGGTAAAATCAGTTCAGAGGCAGCAGTTCTCTGAAAAGGGCTCTGTTTTCCTTTCTGCAAAACACAAAATCTGCTTAACAGTCTACTTCCAGTTAAACACTGTATTATTCTGTGTATATTTGGGGTATGTTTTCTTTGCTATGTTCTCTTGAGAGATTAGGTTCACTGGTCTTTAAGGAATTTCATGACAGCAAAATCCATTATTTTACACACAATTTCAAAAATGGTAGTTTCAGGTTTTCTGCAGCCCGTTCCAATTTACCATGTTGAATATGTGCTTGTCCAAGTATTTCAGCATGTACAAAGGTTCTTACAGGCACAATTACCTCTGATCTATGTATGACTGCACAAATACCTTATTCCTTAGCAAAACTGTTCTTCTTACGGAGTCTGAAAATTTGACCTTGAAAGTCAATTGTTGCTCTCACTTGGGTTGGGGGGAGGGAGGGGATTTTTTTGCCTTTCTGGAAAGACATTATGTTGAAGCTTATTCACTTCTATTCCAAGGGCAAGGTAAAATCATGCTACCAGGAACAACGTTCTAAACCTAAGTTTGTGGTGGAATTTCAGACACTGAACACGTTCCATAAAATCTTTTTATTCAGGCATTTATACTTAGAAAATATATATATTGCTTGCTTGCTTATACAACTAGCTAGGCCTTTGTGATCATTTAATATCTCATAATTGTTCCCCATGAGTGTTCAACCAGGCTTTATAAACAGAAAAAGAATATAAATTAACTAGAAAACACCATACATTCATCCAGCTTCCTGGATCAACATCCCAGCCACTCGTTGGAATATCAGCTAACTAGATAAAACAGAATCCCTTTAAATTTCTGAGAAGATTTAGCAGCCTGGGATTTTTTTTCTGGCTCAGACAGCTGCAAAAGAACCATTTTCTGCTTTAGTGGTTGATGTCATCAGCTGCTTTACACATGACCACTGCTACTGAAACCTAGCAGAGAGTCACAACTTTTTTCCCAGTCCTGAGGTTTTCAGGGCTAACATTTTAATAATTATCTCTGAGGACAATGCAAAGCAATATATTTTTTTCTTTTCTTCGTCCACTGCATTTTTAATTTGCAGAAAATGCAGAAAATGTCTGAAAATGACCCAGGCAGGACTGAAGGATAATAACCTGGCCTACAGAGGCTGTGTTTATCCCAACAGCAAAGTATATGGGAACAATCTTAGCTTAAATTAAGTTTTCTACCCAGTTTCAAGAAGAGGTTAAATTCGGTAGTGCCTTGCATGGCTCACAGCACTCTTGTAAGCGTAGCAACACTGACTGCAAGGAGTTGGATGAAGACAGCAAATGACTAAAGATAGGACCCTTAAAAATCTTGATGTCTCTGTATCAACCCTTTGCAAGAAGAATACCTTGGGTATACACGGGTTTGGGATATATTATAAGGATATGCATAAAATTAGGAGATCCAAAATTTACTCTGTCTGAAACTTCCCTCTACCCACAGCTGGTTAAGCAAGCCAAATTTTCATGATTTCTTGTTTTATCATTGTAATCCTTTGTAGCATGACACAACGATATGGAAGAGTTCTCTTCTACCAGAAAGCTATAGGCAGTTCAGAAGAAGCAAACCACTTGCTCAGCATCACAGACCACAGAGAATACACAGATCTCCCTGCTCTCACTCTCTGCTGAAAACAGACAAGTCCAAGGTTTCAGAAACCTTCACAGAACAGCCTGGCTTGACCTGCATGGCTCTACCTCTTCACACCCCTGCCCTTCTTACTCCAAAGCAAAGAAACTCTTAACCTTGAGAAAGAAACACATTTCCTGAAGACGGGGAACTAGTCCATGAAGCTGAGGTTCCTGCCTGGAAGAGACTGTTACAATAAAACCTCAGCTACTTCAATGCAAACAGCAAAATTTACTTTTTTAACAGACTTTCCACTGTATACACCAGGCTCCACATCCCACTGCTTTTGTAAAGAATCAGGGGACAAGACAAAGAGAAAATGCTTTTTCATTCTTCTCCCCAGTCTAGTAAGTCATTAGGACACTCTAGAACACGCCCAAGAGCCTCAGGGCACATGGGTGGAAATTATTAGACTGAACACGCTCAGTCTAATAATTGTCCTCAAGATATTTCTTACCACTGTATCATGCTATTAATTAGTTGGTTTGTCTGAGTAGGTACGGGAGCTACTTTTTTTGAAGTGTTAGTTGACCACATAGTGTAGAATGAAAGCAGTGGAGTTTGCTAATTTGAAATGAGTCCTAAAGACTTTAATATTCCTTGCACTATAGCAACGCAGAAAGTCATTCCTATTTAATTAGTTAGGCCAAAGTATTTGCAAAACAATTAAGAATGTAATTTAATTTTGGTGTTTGGTAAACATCCAGGGATTCATTCATTCTGAACTTATGACCTACACGTTGAGTTTACTTTGCAAAGTATCGTTAAACCAGTCAGTTAGAACTCACAATTAAAATGCACGACATGGCAAGCCTGATAAGTATATATTACAAATTAGAAATATGTTCTAGAAATTTATTTTTAAAAATGTCTTGATAGCTTGAAAAAATGAACCTTTGGTCAAATCAAAATGGTGTCAGTGAGGAAGTCCCTTTGAAACATCTCCAGGAAGCCTGAGGCATTTAGCTCTTTAAGAAATTATTTCCCATGTTGCCTCCTCATTCTTGTGGAAAGATTAATTCAGTGTACAGGCTCCTGCCAGCAGTGACCATCAGGGCTACTGTCAGCCTGTTTCTGTGAGGAGGCAACTAGAAAATTCAGATGGCAATTGGCAATTCAGCCTGGATACACAGGGGCAACCAGCCAAGTCACAAGTATCATGCATCACGCCTACATTATCACACAACAAAAAAAAAGCTATGTAAAAAGATATTACTAAGGCTCCACGTTTATTCTTTCAGTGTCTAGGAAATGCCAGCATTAGGATTACCTATGCAACCTCTAATCTCCTCTTCTGCATATATAGTATGATTGTCGTTACTCATATGTTCATATACTTTCCTCCCCATGAGACTTCCCCTGGCAAAGCCTCTAAATGGGTGAGTATTCAAAGTTTCATTTCATCTTCCTCATTGGTTTTTTGAACTTATTTACTGCCTATCAAAACCTGCAGTGATTATAAAATTATTCATCCCTTCCAACTCCTCATTAGGTTACGTTTACACATTGTCATGTGTAAATGCTTCTTAAGCACCAATCTTTACAGTGTCCTGAAGGGCAGAATGAGAATTAAGTCTATCTTACAGCAGAGGAAAAAAAGAGAGTAAAGCCAAAGTTGTCTAAATTGTCCATTAGTTTTCTGTGCCCAACATGACAATCAATACATCAATTATTTTATGGTACTTTATATACTCAAATTAGAGTTCCACTCAGCTCTAGATGCAACAGTGGGCACTGAGCAAGTTCTCTGCCTGCAGTTCCCAACCTTGTCCACTCCTCCCCTTCCAACTTCTGCATCAATGGGACAGATCAGTAAAAGAAGAGGACTCCGAGCACAGTAAAAACACAGAACCTTACCATCAGCTCCCCACCTGCACCCTCAGCGGTGAGGTCAGACACTTTACAGACAGACCAAGTATGCATATTAAAATATGACATGATAAAGACTGGGATCAAAGTTACACTTTTAAAACAAAATAAAGTTTCAACAGGCTATCCAGGTTAGATCAATCTTAATAATAATAATAATAACAACAACAACAACATATAGAATCATAGAATCATATAAGATATAGATCATATAAGGGGTGTATAAGACCTAAACACCAGAGTAGTCTCCTGCAAAACGTCAAGACCCTCATCCATAGCTTAGAGAGTCTGGAGCTGCTGAGCAGAGACATAAGAATTTTCACAAGACGACTGAAACCATATTGTTTTTCCCAATTTATAAACAGATGGAATATTTTTATTTCTAAGGCTCATATAATAATCGTCCCCAAAGCATGTGCTGAAAGCAGCTGTCTGGATGGTTAATTTTGATTAAAAAGGTAACTGAAAGCATGATTTTACAAAGGCAAGTCCCGAAAGGCAGTACCTGTAAGATTCCAACAGGTACAGGGAGAAAGAGAAGTTCAGGCCGTTATGGACCCATAAGCACTTGGCTTCTATGGGGTCATGCCCCTAACTCTGCTGGTGGGTCCGGTCCCCTGTGACCAGGCAGACTGTGATGCCATGCTGCATCTCCTCTTGCAGATGTCAGCAGATGCCCATACTGCCCATGCCTGGATCCCCGCAGTTCAAGCCCTGAGGTTTCCCGAAGCAGAAACTGCCAGCCATCCAACACATATCAAATTCAAGCTTGTTTTCTGTGATGTAGCCAGACATCCACAAGGGATGAGGCTGAAACCACCAAGCCCATTTTACATGTGACCTGAGCCAGAATCCAGCTCTCCAGAGGCAAAAGGCTAGTAAATTAACCTACTGTGTCACCTAACCCTTCACTATTGATTAGTAATTATTCTTTTCAAATGAAACAAGGACATAGGACATAAGGTCATCTACAGTATATCCTGAGAAAAGCCAATGTTTCCCTACATTCTTCCATCAATCACTGTTGAGCACTGACTTGAAGGAAAAAAGTTCTCATTGAAATACAATTAAAAAAGTAATTTAACTCAGTCTTCATAAACCAGGAAGAGCTCACAGATGTGAGCTCATTCTGAGGCCAGCATGACAGGCATAACGATGGTCAATATCTCTCTTCAATTTGAGGAAGCTGTTGGATAATTTTATACAGGAAGTGGTCAATGAATAAATAAAACAACCAGGAACCAGCAGGTATCAGTGATACTAGTTTGCAACTTGAGATTCTTCCATACTGCTTCCCTTTTGCCTTCTCTCCTCCCTTTGATAACTCATCATTTCCCTTTGCCTTGTATCTTTTCCTACACCTGGTTAATCATTAATTAATTGACTGAAAAACATGCTGCTCATACAAATGCACTAACTGAATTATTTTACTACCCAAAAAAACTCACTTTTCACTCTTCTGAACTATAAATGTTGCAGCTAATGTAACCACTGAGACAAGAAATTTATCTATATCCTTTAAGGATATATCACTTACAGTCTTTGAGCAAACTAGCAGTCCTATATCTTGTCCCCTGTGATAACCAGTGCTGTATTCTCCAGAATGTTGACCAAATCCATAAAACTAGCAAACTGAGCAGGCGGAATCATGCTCTTAGATCTGAATTTCCAGAAATTCCTACCAAATCTCAATCTAAACTATGTTTCACATTTTGAAGATGAGACTTGCAATAGATTCAATCCAGATACCAGGTCACAGCTGCCCTTTAAAGCATTAGAAATCTATTTTCATTTCAACCTAGCATAAATCCCTGCTTTTATGTAGTAGCACAAGGGAAGTACAGGTACAAATTCTGAGCAGACAGGAAAGTCTTTATCTTCAGCATATTCTTTCCACAACCCAGTTGATTGCTGGCTTGCATGAAGAATTAGTATGACTGCTTTATTTCAACAAAATAAGATTGGGAGTTAGTTGTAAGTCATCACACAGTTTCCTCAGTGTATTGAAGGGTGCTGCTTCAGTTCAGGCTAAAATATATTATTAGTTTACAATTTCCTCTTTGATTTCAGAGGACACGTGACAATCTCATACCTAAGTTATACGACTGCATGTGTAGGGTGGGAAATGCAGTACACAGTGTTCTCAATCCATTAATGCCATAAGTACACAGTAGCAATTACAGCACACAGAGTCAAACCTGTATTTGGATTATATCCTGTCAGTCAGTATATTTCTAAGGTAGTGAAACCTGTTCACTGTTTCATGGTGGTTTTGTGATTCTAATATATTAAATATGTATGAGGTCTATTTTATCTGAATTCATGTTTGACATATAAAAATAGAGGAATCTAAATTTCAGCATTTTGTCTAAAGTTTCTCTTTAAAGATATATTAAAGTTACCATATCGCTCGGTTTGGTGGAATTTTGGGCGTTTGGATTTTTAAAACAGTAGAAATCTCCAAACAGATATTAACCTTATATACTATAAACATTGGATTCCATTCTCAGATCCAGCTTGGCTTGTTGCTAGCAAAACATTTACCTAAAAAGCGAGCCAAGAACTGACCTAAAAGGAAAGACTGGCCTGAAGTGCAGCCAGGTTCCCATCCCACAGAAGTGGGAGAAGAGAGAAGTGTATCACTGCTGAGGGTGAGAGCAGAGAGCGAAGACACCCAGCACAGCAGACTGCTTGGCTCAAGCCAGAACAGCCCCCCTTTTCTACCTTTCAGCATCTTCCCTATTTAGCTTTATATCACTTTCAACACCTATTGCTCTCTCTAATCCCAGCTTTTATCATTTTTTATCCTTGTGTACTATAAGAAAGATCCATGTCACTGCACCTTTCTCTAGATACTCCACTACTGTGTTCCATGGCTCCTGCGTAGCATTTCTAAGACCTATGCCTACACACATCTCTTGTGTATACAGATAGACCATCCTCCTAACCAACTCATTCAACCACATACCACCTGGGGTTTTGATATCTTTTCAGCAGCTGCAAATAGAAGGTATTTCTTTGCTCAAGGCTCTTCATTGCCATCCCTGGCTCCAGAAGTTTCGCCCAAGGTTCCACTCAAGCCTTCATAAACACCCAGTAAGAGTGCTCCCATACCATCTCATCCTGAACAATTTCTTCATCCTACAGAAAGTTTTTGAGGACTCAGTTTGCTGGTTTGCAGAAACTATAATCCACAACAATACTGTATCATTCCTTTCTTGTCTTCTTTTACCTCATCTTTCTGGATAAGACTGGTTTTGTTCAGATCGTGCACTGCCAAGTGCAGCTGCCTCTGACCTGCAACTCCTACCTTATATATCAATATATATAACATAAAATGACAATGGAACCTTTTTCACCCCATCTCTAAGGCTGATTCAAATGTATGAGAGAGCATACTTCTCTTCTCTTGTGCTTATTTCCACAATCAGATGTTAAAGCATCACAACTTTCAGAGTCTGTCCAAGATAACATAAAATTAAACCATCCTTCCCTCAGTGTCCCATTTTTAAAGTTTAATAGCTTGTCTGCCTTCCTTCAATAATATTTTTCTGAGCAATGTAAACTTTATCATGTAATCTATTATGGAAAATACTTGGGCCAAGAGTTTTGATGTCCTGAAGCTAAACTCTCAAATGATTTCCCAGCTTTGTGTGTGAGCTCCTTCCTCTGGCATTTGTTCAACATATGTTGGAAAGATAGTTTCAGTTTCTCTCTTATTGAAGTCGGAGCAATCCTAACGGTCTTCTCAGTCCAAAATCTTTGTGGAGTTTTATCATTACCACGACATCCCCATCAAAGATAAATTGATTAATCCTTCCCCTGTTAAAGCATGATCATTTCTCATTTTGTTGGTGATAACGTTTGTAATGAGCTACGCTTTTCCAATATTTTCTAACAGAAGGGATAAAAATTAGGTGCTATGATAAGAGGGAGATGTCGATGAGAAGAGCCAATCTCTTCAGACATTCCTCCCAACATTTTAAACAGCCCTCTTAACATTTTTACATTACTTGAAAACTGATGTTAGATATTTATGTTTCATCATAGTGTAAGTAAGCTTTGAGAATAAACACATGAGGCTGTGAAAAGGGATTGATAATGAAATATGGGTTAATAGGCAGGAAATGTCTTGGCTGAGGATGAAACCAAATTCCTCTTCTTTGTTTTGCTCTAAAAGAAGGACTGAACAACATGAATTTGATTGTGTCTCCCTACAATTCCTAATGAACAGGTATAAAGATCACCAATAATGATAGGAGCAATTAATTTCATCAGAGAGATTAGGCAGATAGTGGACATGAAGAGCAAATTGAAACTAGACACTTACTGCAAACTCAGGCCAAGATATTAGCAGAGCAATATGAAGACCTTTTTATTGCTTACACTAATGCTTTCTTAGAACAAACAGATGTTCTAGAATTGTAAATCCAATACATTTCATGAATGCTAACATCCTCTGGAAAATAAATAGTTCGCTAGAATTGGATTACGAAAAGGTTTACTTCTTTAAAGAGGATATTTTGTAGCCAGCAGACTTACAAAACCCAATAGGTCCCTCCAGTGCCATATTTCTAATTATTTTTAAGAAACTAAACCCAATATTATTAACATTAAAATGTCAGTGGCTGAGTATGTAAAATGACTGCTTCTTGGAGTTCTTTTTTAAAACATGCATATCTGAACCAGAATCATAATGGCTCCGACACTACGGATTAACATCATGCAAGAGACCACAATTAGGCCAAAGCGGCCATTTCACTCTGGGAAGGACAAAGCAGATATTTTTGAAAGTACAGGTTGAGTGAACAGTCTGTCATTGATATCTTCCCGCATTTCAATGGCAGGTCTTTTTCCCCTCTGGCACTTACAATTTCGATGTATCAGCCACCAGGAAAGGACATGGTTCTGGAAGACTTAGCAAAAAGGCATTAAAATGGAACTACAAAAGAAGATTTCAAGCAGTATTAAGGATCTGGTTTAAACCCACAAAAGCAACGAAATTTAAGAGTAAGTCAATTATGATTGACATATGTCCCTTAATGTATGCTAGATACTGCTTGCTGTGCATGCAGGAAGTTATTAAAACCATTTAACAATACATTTTGCATGATGACAGCCAGATCAAGGAGCACAGTCAATTAAAACAAGGGATAGATAAATTCAAAAATGATGGGAGCTAATTTAGCACAGGGTTGTAAATAAAAAGTTGAAGTGATTATGTAAACCTTTGTAGTTGACTTTGTTGGACTGTCAGTCTCGTGGTAACAAGCTGAAGAGACCCTGTGAAAGGACCATCATTCTCCCACCTGGCTGCCTACAGCGAGTCCTCCAAACTCAACCCCTGCAGAGAGGTGATTTTTGTATAGAAACAGCGGTCATGGCTAATCCTGCTATGTCACTGGGAGCTGCAGGGCATTAAAACTTTTGTGAAAGCATCAAATCTGTAAAAGTTTGACTTCCAAAAAATTTGTTTGTGGACGTCAGCAGTTGGTCTTGGTGAAAACTTGGTACAAAGGTAGAATCGTAGAATCATTCCGGTTGGAAAAGACCCTTGGGATCATCGAGTCCAACCATCAACCCCACTCTACAAAGTTCTCCCCTAAATGATGCTTATGATGCTTTAAGGATAGAAATGGGCAAAGAGAATCCTGAAATTTGGAGCCTATGGTCTGGAAACCCCTTCAACAAAAAGATGAGAATCTCTTCAAAGATTTCCAGAAGAGAGAAGGAGGGAGAAGAAGGGAGGGAGAGAAGGAAGGAGGGAGGCAGGGAACTGCAAGTAATATGTTTCTGGTACTTTCCTTGTTTTGCAGGAGGAACAGCTCATTAAAACACACTTTAACTGATGCAAGCAAAGCAGATTTTGAATGAATGTTAGTGAGGTCAGCAAATCAGAGTTGATTTCCGCAATGCAAGCACATTCACTACCTCCAGCAGTCAGATGGGATGTGGTCTAATAAACATTTTATGCTGCAAGACCCGGAGTTGCTCACACAGGGGGCACAGACAGACCAAAACTCCTCCGATAGCACCTCTAATGCACGTATTTAGTGGAGTTAGGAGAGCTCTGTCTCGATCTGTTGGTGTGGAGGCAACGACCAAGACACGAAATACAGATTCTTTTCCATATTTTGATACCAAAACATTCTGTAATTTTGATAAAAGATTATCATCTCTCAATATCATGGTCTTCTCTGTCCCTTTTTTCCTGCTATTTACTACTTAGATTGCCATTTTTCCAGTACATCTTTTATTATGGCACCTAACACAGTAATGGACTAATGTCCATTTAGGCTCAACAGGAAGAGAAATAGGACTTCTGGCGAGAACACGCTTTCACCCCTTTCCTGGCACGTTCCATCCAATGGTATGGAGCACCTCGCCATGAATTAATTCTCTGGCTCATGCAAGCATCATCTCCACTTTTCTTTGGAGCAGGACAGAGAGTAGTTACAGAACTTCCCCCAAGGTCATTTGTGAAGTTGCTGCCGAAGCAAGAATAGAGCACACATGATTGCTCGTTTTTACTTTAGCTACAGAATGATTATTTCCCTGAGACACAATATCTCTTTATGCATATGTCCTTAGTAATAAAAAATAGGGAAAAGAAATACCTCAGATGCATACGATGCAGTCTATAAGCAGAACTCTCTCTAAACAATACGTCTTTCAAATTTTTTTCCATGCAGCATCAACATCTCTTTAAGGACTTTATCATCGTTACTGACACATAATCATTCCTTGCAGGTGGAAAACATTGTGCTGAGAGATAATTGGGATAGTTATTGGATATGACTCCTCACTGGTTTTAAGGCAGTATTAAGGCATGATTGCATTCTGCTCAAAGAAAAGAATGAATATTCTTTGCATTTATGTCAGAGTGAGTGATTTATGGGTACTGTAAGTACTGCATTAGATGATAAGGTCTAACATCATCTGATAGGATGCAATGCAAACTTAAAATATGGATGCTTTCCCTCTGTGCAGAGGAAAACCTTTTTTGGCTGTTTGAGTCACATTTGCTATTGGTTTATCTTGGGGGGGTAATTTGACCTCAATTTATGGGGAGGAAACTGTCATTTCAGGGTACCATACTCATTGTAAAGGGAACAAATATTTTGAAAACCCCTCCTAAATAAGTGGGCTTATTAATGAACAAATTCTGGTATTTGTAAATGAGTGCTTTGCTGGCACATTTGTGAGCAATAAATTACTCTCATGAATCCTGTTTGTGGTGAGCAGCTTAAATGACTAAGCAAACCCTGGTTCCTCAAACCAGGGCTTGGGTTTGAGAGTATGTGGGAGGAAAAGGGGACAGTTGAAGGAGGGACGCTTCTTTATCCAACTAGACCTTTAGAAGGGAAATCTCTGCCCAGGTTAACTGGGGAGGAAAAAAATTCCTTACTCGGAGCAAGAAAAATAATATCTTTATATAGCTAAATAGCTAAGGAAGCATCAAGTTTGCTATTTTTTTCTCCAGGATACTATTGGTGTCCTGGAAAGGCAGTCAGTCCTCCTGTCATTTTTCTTTTTTCTTTTTTTTTTTTTTTGTAAATTAGGTATGCATGCACTTATCTGTAGACACCTATAACAAACACTCATGCTACATGTGTAGATTTGGAGGTTTGGGGGAGTATTTTCATTCTAAGTGTGTCACAGCTGAAAAAGATTAAAAAGGTAAAAATATGTGCGGTACATGAACAGCAGGTGTGCGATACCAAGAAAACAAGTTCTGTACCAAAGCTCATCCTTTGTCTTTAATTCAAAATCCATCTTACCCAAAGCCCACTGGAGTCAATGCAGTCTCTCCATTAACTTCAGAGGGTTTTGGATCAAGCCCAATATCATTCCCGTCATTCGGGTTCATTGTCTAATTTTAGTAAAAGAAAATAATTTAATTTCCTTTTTTAGAAGAAAAAGAATATTAAAGGACTAAATATCAATTGTGTCCATATTTGTATTAAAAGCTTCTTCACTGCATACTTTGTCAGTAGAATGGTTAAGTCGTGGTATATTTTTAGGATCTCATACAGTGAAAAGGGATGTCAGAAATAAACAGCCCCAAAATTTACACCTCATGCCATGGAAGCTTCCCAACAGGGGCAGAAAAAAAAAAAAAAAAAAAAAAGAAATTAGACATAATTTTGTTGCCTCGTGAGACCTTTAGCTATTGTTCTGTGTTGCTTTCCTGGGGTGCAATGTCAATATGTGCAATACTACAGGCATTTCCAGTCATTGTTTCGTATACGGAATTCCCATTGAAGTCAATGGCACCGTTGCATGAAACTCCATGGCAGGATACGGCTGTAAGAGCACCACATTTTATCCTCATGTACCAAGTCAGCTGACTGTAAAGTCATCACTAAGCCAGGTGGTGACACCATTGAAGCTGAGCTTCCTCTGAAAAAAATAAGAAAAATGTGAAGATCCAAGACACTGAGCCCACATCCTCACTGCTGTCACTCCACAGCCAGAGAAACTCAGGCACAGAGGAGATTTAGATTGGATATTAGGAAAAAATTATTTACTGTGAGGGTGGTGAGGCACTGGAACAGGCTGCCCAGGGAGGTTGTGGATGCCCCATCCCTGGAAGTATTTAAGGCCAGGCTTGATAGGGCTTTGAGCAACCTGGTGTGGTGGGAGGTGTCCCTGCCCATGGCAGGGGGGTTGGAACACAATGATCTTCAAGGTCCTTTCCAACTCTAACCATTCTATGATTCTACAGTATTTGCAACCTTCTTGCTCTTCCAGTCATCTTCTCCCACTTGCAGACCCAAGATTTAAAGAAGAGAAAACAAGCTCTTCCATTATGAGGGAAGAAGCCTCTCCAATGCCAAAACTACAGTTCCTTAGCCTTTCCCCAGACCAAACCAAAGCTGGCTGCAGAGAGATCACACATTATCTATTCAACGGATGTCTGGCAAAGCAGACCACAAGGGGCCTTTGGAAGATGTGATGGTCATAGGGGATTTTTTTACTTTTATTTTTTTATATAAATTCTGATCAGCATTTTAATGCTGGATTGTCATTAACTGCAAAAGTCTTGCTTGATGGTAGTAGTTACTGTCTCAGCCTAATTCTCAAGCTATTTGCCACTAGTCTAGTATATAGTAGGAATAGGAGGAGGGACAATGGTTTTAAACTAGAGCAGGGTAGGTTTAGACATTAGGGAGAAATCATTTACAATGAGGGCAGTTGCCCAGAGAGGTGGTGGAAACCCCAACCCTGAAGAAATTCAAGGTCAGGCTTCATGAGGGTCTGAGCAACCAGATCTAGTTAAAAATGTCCCTGGTTACTGTAGAGAAGGGGTTGGACTAGATGACCTTTAAAAGTCCCTTCCAACCCAACACATTCTATGATTCTTTAATTCTATATTAAAGTGGTCTCCACCTATATATTCTGGGTTCTTAATTCGTGTGAGCCTTTAACCATGAGATGAGGGGCAGCAAGTAAGAAACAAGTCCAGAAGAAACATTCTGTTGTGGAGGCAAACCTCAGGCAGGCACAGTGGGCACACAGCAGATATTGTGAGGCCTCAAAGCTACTGCTCATGGCCATGCGTGTGACCGCCTTCCTAAGTGGCCTCCAAAACCAAACAAATCTAGGCATGTCGCTCTTCAGACACTACATTTTCGTGGATGTGATTTCTCCAAAACATTCAACCTTAGGGCTATTTTCAATTTTTCATTATTAGGCAGTGCCCGAGGTGATTTTTAAAAGGAAATTCTGGTGGAAATATTTTTGTCAGTTTTATGAGGAACGAAGGAACGAATGATCTGTTCTCATCGTTAAAAAAAAAAAATAAAATGGTAGCATAGCTCCTGCAAAAATGTCTGATTCTGAGATGTGAAATTTAGCATGGGTCTCTTGTGCTTAGTTCCAGGGTAAAAAATAGATTGAGTGATAATAAACAGGAGAAAAATCATTCTTGTGCATGCTTGGTAGACAAGTAGCCTGAGGAAGAGTGTTTGTGATATCATTCCCATCATAGGGAAGAATGCTTTTTAGTCCCTGGAAAGTGGAGAGCGTGTTATATTGGTTCTCAGCAAATCTGGATTTTGTCCCTGTTTCTGTCACTGGCCTCATGAGTGACACTGAGAAAATCACTCTTCCTATTTTGTCTCTGCTTCCACAGCTTTAAAATCAGGAAAACTTACTCTTTCTTGTTTTCTTTTTTTGTTGGTGATGATGGCAGTGGTTTTTTTTTAGATCTTTCAGACCCCTCAATTAAGGATCCAAATCAGAGCTAGATAGTGTTATAACTATGAATAGCCTAGGAAAACGTGGGAATAAAAGAGAAATTAGGACTCCACACCTTTTTTTAATACAAATTCTCCAACGTTCAGTCTGGCACAAATTATGTATAACAGGTCAGAGAAATAACATAGCAATAACACAACTTTTCCTAAAACAGCCATTGATTTAGGATATCACAAATCTATGAAGTGCAGTTTAAATGTCTTTATTTATTTTTCATGTTTTCTTCAGTGAGATTGCACAACTCCACTTTGGGAAACACAGAAGGTTGAAAACACCAAACAGTGAAGCCCAAAGTGTTTCAAGTCTGGTTTTTCAAATAAAGGTGGTTTCATTTTATATTAAAATAATAAAATTACTTTAGTTGATATTTTAGGAGATTGAATACTGCTCCATTTAGGACTGTGTCTGCCCATGTGTGTGTGTCTGTGCGGGCACACGTGTGTCTATATATTTTAATTAATGTTTTGTTCTGTAAAGCATTTAGAAGAAATAAAAAGGAAGAAAATCTGGTCTCTCAACTATTTTAATTGACAATATCTCATTAAGCTGAAGGATTGATTTTATTTCAAGTGCATGGCGAAAGAGAAGTCAAAAATTTTACTCGGAGCCAAAGGCAACAGGGGAGTTGCCTTTTCCGAGGAACATGGCTGTACAAAACTTGCAAAGTTTATGGAATCTCTCTGGTTTGTATTGCTTTACAAGATCTGACAGAGGAGTATTGTTTCCAGAAGTGTAACTTCTTAATGCGTTTCCCAGAATTCTTAAAATATTGTATGCAGCCAGTAGTGGTCTAAGGGTCACCTGCATCCTACTAGAACAGCCTTACCCGTCCATGGATGGAAGTAGGTAGTTTTGTATATAGATATATTCTATTCTTTCTTTTTATTTCAATTAATTTTTGAGAATAGTGCAATGCTGTTGTGATATTAAGGACTTTTAGAGCACAGGAGGAATAGACTTTAAAATCTTTAAGTGTTAAGCAAAGCTTTCTTCTCTGTTGTTTATTAATATTTAGCAGAAAGCACAACACCTTTCTTCCCCTGCCCTTTCGTTTTACTAAATATGAGATTCTATGGAGTGGGCTGTGGTTTTGTATATGGTTGTATATAGTTTGTATATGGTTGCTCAGAGGTCCTTTCCAACTGTAACAATTCTGTGATTCTGTGAAATGCCCCACAGGTAGCATCTCAAGATCTGAAAGTCGGAGAAAGACAAAGTAACTTGATCCAGAAGCCTCTTCTCAAGAAAATTACCCTGATCAGTAGTACAGCTTCATATGGCATTTCCATGGATGTAAAGCACAAGACAAATATTTCAAAATGCTGCTCCCCAGTCTTGACCATGTGCAACCAATTGATTCTCAAATATGCATAATTATTTCATTTTTTCCTAATCTGTGAGCTATAAAGCACCTATCATGGCTGCCACCCAGGCTTTTCAATAACATTAAAACAAAGCAAAACAAAAGAGCCCTCAAATATTGACTCAGTAATCTATCTCCCTCCCTGAAGGAAAACTTGCCTGCCATAAAATTCCAATCAGTTGCACACACACAATTATGAAAATATGGGCCTCAAAACTTCATTCAAAAGCCTGATTACGCTAAATATAGATCAACATGTAATTTCTCCTTCCTCTCTATTTTTATATCGTGTTTTTGACAAACATTGAAATGATAATGAGCAGTTTGGGTTGTTGTATTCTTTTTTCTTTTTTGCACCTCCACAAACCCTTTTTGTGGAGGGTTTCATGGTTTTAATACCTATATATTCTTTATTGCTATTTTAAAATACTAATAAAAGTGATGAAAAGGCATGAAAAATCATCACTGATTGCAGAGGAATTCACTTAAAATATGATCTTTCCTTTGCTCAGTTATCATCTGGGATGGTGTTTCCTTACAGAAATGGTAAAGGACTAAAACTTCTTAATAAAAAACACATGCTTTTCTTTACTCCACCACCACACTTGGATGTATTCCCCTGTGGAAAACTACACCAGGTTAACCACTGCGAGGCAGCTTTATGGCAAATCGGATCCGTTTTTAAAAATGCATTCCCAGAAGAATGGGTTTAATACCCCGTTTCTGAGAATACCTCTGTGAGACTGTCTTTGCTCTTGGATAGTCTTCCTCCTCATATTTGGAATCAATCTCAGCTGGTGAAGAGCAGGAAGAGAAAACACCATTGGGAGACCGTAAAGAATCCAGAATTGCTTGGAAATTAAAGACAAAGTAGAAGGCAACATGTGTGTGTTGCATTCAGGATCTTTCTTTTTTATCTCCAGACATGCAAAATTATTTTTCCCACTTAACAGAAGGGAAAACGGATGATTTTCCCTCGAAGCATGTAAGAGGCGGCATTTCACTGATCCAAACCTTGAAACAGGGCAATGACACTGAGAAGCCATTATCCCCACTTATGACCAAGTCTGGAATATAATGCACCCTCTAGTTAAAAATGCAAAACGTGCTTTTAAGGGATTTTTATTTCTGTTTTGAAAGTTTATGTTCATTTGAGACAATACCCCCACACTTAAAATGGAAATGTTTGTGGACTCAGCAGCATTTCTTAGCAGAAAAAAATTTTAAGCCAGATGCCCCCATTTGCAAATTGGATGTTGGGGTCTGCCTGTAGTAATTGATTCCACATAAAACTGCTTCCCTTCCTTGTTCGGGAGTGGAGACATAGCCTTGCACATTAAGTGGAGGGAGACAGAGGGGAAGAAAAGGATCTTAATTCAAAGACAGAAAGAGAAGCCTAGAATAAGCATTTGACCTTGCTCTGAAGGTTGAAAAAAAAATAAATATAGAAGGTGCTAATTTATTATTATTTTTTTTTTTTAAAAAAAAGCTATTGGTGAAATAAAAGTATCAGATCAGCTGGTTTTCTGGTGGAGCTGCTTTCCAGAAAGGTTAGAGGAACATAATACCTGACAATACACTCCCCCATTGTCCACCATGCGAACAGCTTCAAAAGCACACCAGGAAGGGTTTTTGTCGTGAAGGTGGTAGGTACAAGGAAGGTTATCGGCCTAGGAAGGGGCTTGTTTTCTTTGTAATTTCTTTCTCAGGCTGCGAGAGGTTAAAATAGTTAAGCAGTTTTCCTTCACTCCATATTATGGCTCATTCCTACAAGCAATAAAATGAAGGAATTACTTGTAAGGGCAGAAATGTCATTATTTTTGCACTCATCCTGACCCCAGCATCTAAAAATACAAAATGCTGGAATCTGTAGAGCAGGTGACATTTTAAAAAAGGGCCCAGGGAAGTCTAATAGTGTAAAGGCTAAATGTACTTAGGAGGTGGAGGGATAGAAATAGAGAGATATCTCTGCTTCTGACCTAGGCCTAACAAGATTGGCCACATAATTCATTTCAATGACTTCTTGTCTGTGCAGTTTACCTCTGGCTTTAGACAGAAACATTTCTCTTTAGCATAATGGATCACGGTGTCAAGTTGGCTACCTTCTGCCTCAGAACGGGGTTAATTTTAGCCTGATCCTCGTGTTGAACACACGAGGAATATATATGACTCATCAACCTTCGCCAAAAGCATAAGGCAAGGTCCTAGAACTCAAAGGCTATCTGTTTGAAAAGATTCAGCTGCCTCATATTAGTTGAGCTGAGCTTCCTTTTGGGTCTCCAGCAGCCTACTAAGCAATATGAGAAGGTACATAAAACTTCTAAAACACTATGTCATGGTTCTGTGAACCTATATTTTTTTCTTTTTCCTTTCTTTTGTTCTAACAGCTTCACTCTACACCCGGTCAAAATCAAGTGCTTAATTCTGCTTCCACAGGGATACCGCATTATTTCTAGTGTATTAGTTGGTATTTATCCTGCAGGCTCTCAACTCTGAGCATGAGAATGGGGCTATGGAGCAGGTGTAAAAGAGGAGTCGATGAAATGCTGAGCAAAAGTTCTTCTTATTCTTTCTGGTTTGAAGGTAGACATGGATAAATGCTGAATCACGTGAGTAAAATGATAAAGAGTCTATGAGAAGTCGGGAAAGGATGGCCATGTAATTTCAGAAGAATGAAGAAATTTCTCTGTATTTCCCTTAGCCTCTTTTATTCAAATCATCAAATACCTGCTGATACTGTCCTGCTCCCCCACTCGGATTTCCAGCTCTCATCTGCAGTCAGGCCGTCCAGAAAGGGGTAAGCAAAGTATTCAAAGGGCAGAACAGCGCAATATTAGTAAGGGAATTTTAGGCACTTCCAGTCTCAGAGGACCTCGGCTGTTTTTCTACATTATTTTTTCAGAGCAGATGTGACCTGAGGCTAAAATCCCTGCTCCGCTGCAGGCTGTAACAGAAAACTCACGGGCTTCAGCGGGGTCAGGCATTCACTCCATGAGCCTGGAGCAGGCTTTGCTGTTGCAAAACAGGACTGAGCCCGGAAAGCAGATACAGTTGGGCAAAGCGGCGGCGTTTCTTAGTTGCCATCTTTTTACCTGCCAGCGAAGCAGGAAAAAGCACTTGCAGTTCCCTACAAGCGTGACCCTGCATCTCATGTGATAAGTTCTTCTGCTTCCCCAAAGCATAATGATTCACCAGATTTCAGCAGGAAATCTACCGAAACACTCCAGTCACACATAGTTTCATCATTAACTCCTGTATTTACTTTCCTGTCCTTTTATTAACGGTGGTTTCTTATCCCGTGCCCATCTCTCCAGCACAGAACGTGATTATCCACCCATGTCTTTCTTGCCTTTCCTACTTCAGGGGATATCAAAGCCCATGTCTTCTTCACCAAGATTTTTTTTTAGGCAAAGCATGGCCATTGCTTGCCCTCACAGCCAGGTACCACTGAGGGCAGCACCAACATTTTGCCACCGAGCTCCTCAGTGCCAGTTGCCATGAGAAAGACTGTCACTGCACTGATAATTCTTTTTCAGAAGCCAAAGTCAACCCCCTTGAAGAGGCAGAGAGCCTCCCGTTATAAATTGGCATAATTCCATCAAATTTCTGCTGAGTTACACCATTTGCAACCGTAAGTCTACCCTCTTGTGTATATGAATTATGAAACAGATTGTAGTTACAGTATCCCACATTGCTTCTCAAGTAATAAACCATATAATATTTTCAATCCCCTTAGATGCACGTTTAGTAGTACCTTGTAATGTTTTCTATCGCTTTCCTACCTTCCCTAATTTCATTACCTTAATGGTCAATGTCTTTACGGTTATTGAAAAACCTCAGGTTAAAAATGGTTGTTAAGTATGGAACAAGAACAGAACCACTGAAAAATAAAATTGTAGTATTTGATTAAAATGCACCTGGCAAAAAACAGAGAGGTTCTTGTTCATTCTCTAGTTACAGTTTTCAACCACAGCAAAAAATCAAATTCCAGATTTTAGAGACATATGAAATGGGAACCCTAATCTGAAAGACAAGTAACCTCTAGCATTATAATAGGATGAAAAAAAAAAAAAAACATAGCTCCAAACACTCCTAAAATTTGGGGGTTTCTAAATCTGGATTTGAAATTTGTGGCTTGGGCCTACTCAAATAAACTTCTATTTAAAACCCTATTTCAATCAACTTCTATTTTGTGGTTTGGGCCTATTTAAGTAAGCCTTTTGAAATTGAGTTCTATTTATAGGCCTCAAATTTATTTACAGTATCATTTTTTAGGATTTTAGGATTAGCTATATCTTTATGTAAAGAGGAACCTTTGTTCAGAGGATATTTCTCCCTTCTTCATCCATGATTATAATCTAAGGGATGCAACAGAAATGGTCGCATCATGTGTTTATTATTATAAATAAATTGCTTATTGGCCGTGTTTCATTCTAAGAACATGCAAGAAAGACAAGCGTGAGAGAGTGAGAAGATTTCAATTACTCTTTCCTCTTCCCATAATTTCTTTCTTTTCTTCCTTTAAAACAAATTTATTATAGGAAGTTTAGAATTAAGTTTAATCGCAAATGCCCTCACTACATATTTCTCAAACTGGATAAAAGACTTAAGGCTATTGCTACACATTTGTGATCTTTTCACACAGTGTTCAAAAACATTACCCCAAATGAAACAATCACAATTATTTTTGTAAATATGTTTTCTGCCAGACCATTCTTTTCCAGCAGGCGCCATTCTTTATTACCCACTGCCTTCAATTTATCTCTTTTCTTTTTTCTTCTTCCTTGCTCATCTCTTTTCTTTCCCTTTACCCAAATCTCTGCCAGTCTTTTTCCTTATGTTAGCACCCCTTCCTCCTGTTTACCGCCAAAAAAAAAATGGTGAATTCAGCTGATCCTCAGACAGAAAAAGTCTACGTGACTTTGCTAGAGTCACCTTGATGGATTGGGGCTTTTATAACTTTCTTCTTATCTCCTCATTAGAGCTTATACCTCTTTCTTCCAAGACTCCAAGTTCCCTCTCAGGACAGATGAGCAAAGGAGTAGATGACAG
The DNA here is from genome assembly GCA_013398155.1 of Pedionomus torquatus. NCBI lineage: Eukaryota > Metazoa > Chordata > Aves > Charadriiformes > Pedionomidae > Pedionomus > Pedionomus torquatus. The sequence goes on from VZRU01010754.1 coordinate 51,212, forward strand.
TTGCCACTTCTAGGTTTTCCAAAAGTTGGCAATCAAAGTGAGAAGTCATGAATCCACAGTACTGTTGCACTATCATTTTCTGTAGACCTAAGACACAACTTGTCATATGATTCCTTTAGGCTCCCTTATTTCATGTGCCATGGTTTTTCTAAACAATGAAAAAGGCCCATCCTTTTTTTCCATGTCGACTGAAGAGGTATGATAAAAGGCAGAATTTTCATGAAATAATTACAGTCCTTTGGAAATTACCTTTTGTGCTAGGAAAATATTTTTTTTTCCTTTTTTTCCTACCGATGAGAATGCAAGCAGTTTGAATAAAATGTACTATTTAAAGAAAGAGTACAGTTACATAACCTTTCCACAAAATTCAGACAATTTTTTAGCTCCACTTTGGAAAAAGAAGCATGCTACTTCCGGAGAATTATACATATAATAATCTATAAAAAGATTTCTAGCCAGAAAAAAAAAAATGGGGGGGGGGGACCTGGGCTTTATTTTCCCTTTAGGAGAGAGTATTACCTTATATCACTGTGCACATTCACCACTCAACAAAGCCAGTGTATTTTACCCTGTTTATAACAATGCACAACGAAACTAGTCATCATCTACTCCTGTCTCCCTGCTTTGAAAGTCAAGGAGAAATATCTGTACATACTTAATGACAGACTTCAGCCCCTTAGGATGCAGGTTCGCAGCCGTCATAAGCTGATCTACAGCCCCACTGTCACCAAAACAGGCCCCACCACCCTTCCCCATCGACCCTCCTCTCCATTCCCACAACCTCCTTCTGCCAGGGCCTCATGGACAGACAAATCAGGGATGTGGCTCAGGTGAAACTCCATGGAGCTTCTGCAGGACCCATTTTCAGCTGAGAAGATGGCAAGAGCAGAAATATGAGCAAGGAGGATGAAAGCTACCAAGGAAAGAAAGCTAACAGGGGGGTGGAGAGCTGCTTAAGTCACTAAGAAAGTAGGCAGAGTCCTGCTCTCAGAGTTCAATGACCCATCCACCCTATTTACAACCTATGGTCTGTACAAGTGAAAACACATTCCAACACAGCATCTGAGAAACTTCAAAACAAAGAAAAAGCAGAAATCCTTGTCCATGCAAGGTGGAGCAGCTCCAGAAATTTCATAGATAAATTGCTGTAGGACAGAAGGCAGTTGCATATACAGGAAAACCATGACCATTATTCCATTTATTTGTTGGTGGTGTGGTCTCGAAGGCCCATGTGGGAAGTCTTTCCAGCTGAGCAAAGCATTAACCAGCACCACTACTAGAAATCAGAAGAGAGGTACTTCTTGAGATACCACCAAGTTTGGTGACATCGCAAGAAGGTAACCTCTACGTCTGTACTAGAGGGGTTGTGTAAGCTGCAGTAGATGTGCTTCAGTATCACAAATGAGATTTATGCAACATTTGCTGCAACCAGTGTCTCTGTAATACCTTTTCCACCTAGGTCTTGTACTGAAGATGAACCTTAGATAGAGTAAGAACTGGGTTGAGGATTTTTCTACAGCTTTGAACTTTACGCAAAGGTCCAATCTAGTCCTTGGTGTTTGACCAGTCTGTGAGATGACCCCATGAGTAACTCCTAACTATACAGGGGTGGCTCAGCCCTTCAGGTTTCCTCAGCAAACTCCACTAGCACAGGATACAGAACCAAGATGAGGATGGTAGGCTGAAGATATGAATTGTGTCATTCATTATACTTGCTATCTCCTAGGATTCCTGAGTGAGCATTTCTTATTCAAACTATATGTAATATGCATTGAGAAAGACCCAGTTGTTCGGATGGAGGTGCCAGATTTGCATCTGTATTAGAAATCTTCTCCCTCTCTCTCTCCCTCAACCAAGTGAGATGGAGTCATTATTTTCATTATTTCTCATTTCAATAGGCAACAGCAGGGTAACTTTTTATGTAAGAAAATCCAAACACCATGTGAATCATGCACAAAATCTCTTCTTTTTCCAGGGAGGGTAGAACCATGAAAAGAATTGTAACAAAATGTAGCATCCTACTTTTAGTGCCTTCCTGCCAGGAAAAAAATTTTAAAAAAAATTTAAAAAAGAAGAAGAAGAAGAAAAAAAAACACACAATAAAAGGAGAAAAGTTGCAAAGAAGCTTCATGGTTTATTCACTATACTGCTGAGCCTTTTGGCCATCACTGTAAATCTCTTCAAATTCTTGCTCCTGTTTTGATGGAAAACATTCAGTTCTATAATAATAGTACTTAGATAACCTGTACTTGACCTGTCTTTGGATAGTGATGATTTTCCATACAAGATGTTTTACTGTGATAACACAGTGATTCAGACACTCTATCTTAAGGCAGCTGGTGTACAAGTGCTTGGCTCTGGGAATTTTTTTCCTCCAGTGCTATTTGAATGTAAGCTGCGTGCTGAAGGCCTTTCATGCCAGGCACATTTTCAAAGTATTCTCCCAGTTAATGCATTTCCATTAGAATTCCTCTGTTTTTGATTTCAAGAACACAGCACTGCACCCATGGGAACTGAGCTTTTCAGGTGTTAAAGAGGATTTGTTATAAAGAAAGTGATTATAATGGGATTTAATGTAATTGAAAGTCAAGGTACAGTAGCCATACGCTGTATCAGAGACAGCATTAAACTTGTACGGAGAGTAAAGGAGTTTTGCTAAGTTAAACCTGGGGCCTCAATGAATAAACCAGGGTGGAAGACCTCCTTATGTTGTGCACTTTATGTTGAGCCCATGCTGTCCTGCTTGCCTTGCTCCTCAGAGAGGCGGGCAAGCAGCAGAGCTCCACTCCCAGAAGGTCCTAACAGCACAAAACAAATCTTTGGGAATAAATGAGGCAGCTCCCATGAATTCAGCCTGTCCACCTGAGTCTTCCAGGTTGTCACTAGCTCTGGCTGAGGTGCTTCCAGCCACAACCCCAGATAACTCACACCGTGGGCCTGATGCTTTTTTGCACTGTTGCATGGGACTGATGTGAAACTAATTTGAGTCTTCCTCCTATTCACTGGATTCATCTCTACCATCTGCCCTGCTGCCAAGCAAAGAAGTTGTCAAAACCCTCTGGAAAAAAACCCTGTTCCCCTTAATTGCTTTCTTTGCATCCTTGAAATCCATTGGACAGACAGGCTTCCAGTATCTCACATACAAAAATAAACCCTTATTATCAAGTAATTGCTGTTCTTCAGAATTTCCATCTTCTTTTTCCTTATCATAACTTGCACTCTTCTCTGTTGGCTTCATTCCTGCAGTCTCTCCATTTTCCAGGGGATCTTGCTTACCTCAAACAACATCTTGAACTTCACCATTTAATCATCATTTGTTTTCTCTTGCCTTTTGCTTTCTTTTCAGCTGCTTCTGCAAGTGCTACAATGTCCTTAGATAACTTCTTTCTCGACTGTATGTGGGTAGCAGAAGTCACTGTTATTATCTTTTCTTACACTTTGTTCCCTCTTTGATATTCTTCAACATTATGCATTCAGTAACTTCTCCAGATCAGAGGTCAGGAATTTAGCCCCACCAGTACTTGGGCACATTTATGTCCATAGCTGAGTTGGTCAAAAATGTTTTTCATTTAAAAGACAAAAAAGTCCCTTTCAATAATAAAAACAGACTTTTAAAGAAAAAAAAAAATATATATGTTTTCCATGGCAAAGGGGATTGTTTCAGGAAGAAATCGATTCAGATCAGACCAACCCAAACTAGACTGAGGCTTTTAGCCAAGCTATTGCTTCAGTTTTCACAGGAAATCTCTAACAAAAAGTCTGACATTTTTCTTTCAAATTTCCTAGGGATGTAATTGGCATTTGGAGGTCACAGTGAATGTAGGTGACTGCAGAGATACATTTGCCTTTGAAAAAAAAAAAGTGATAGCTCGGTGTTCTGGGTCCTCACCGATCCGGATCTTCACACTGAACAAAGAGATTTGAATAGTGAAGCATTTTCATGGACTGCAGTGAGCATAAGGTTCTCACAAGCTGTTCCTTCCTGAACAACATAGAATATATGCCCGATCTTGAGTCAACCGCAAATCAGACACCTTGGGATTTGCTATACCCCTGCATATGTGCATCAGCATCTCAATCTTCATCATATCCCACCCCATCACTGGTTGCTATCCCTGAAACACAGGCCCCTCTGTGGCACTGCATGGCAGCAGTTACAATGGTGTAAGCAGCAGGAAGACACCTCCAGTTTTAAGCACTATCTCCCTCTATGGTTTTCTTTCCCTGCTTCTCCCCATACACCCATCCACAGCTCAGAAGTTGGACAAGGATAAAAAGAGGAAGACCTGCTGCGAGCAGACATCTGCCAAGGGAAGTAGGCTTCTGTTTCAGAAAACCAACCAATGATGTACCATCACCCCAGGTGTGGTGGGTCAGAGGAGAAAGGTATGGCTGTGATTTTTATAGAATTAGAGAGTGGTTCATGTTGGAAGAGACCTTCAAGATCATCAAGTTCCAACCCCCTTGCCATGGGAAGGGACACCGCCTGCCAGACCAGGTTGCTCCAAGCCCCATCCAGCCTGGCCTTGAACCCTTCCAGGGATGGGGCAGCCACAGCTTTTCTAGGCATCCTCTTCCAGTGTCTCACCACCCTCACAGGAAAGAATTTCTTCCTGATATCTAATGTAAATCTCCCCTCTTTCAGTTTAGAATAATTACCCCTTGTCCTATTGCTTTACTCCCTGATCAAGAGTCCATCTCCATCTCTCCTGTAGCCCACTTTAGGTCCTGGAATTTTCAAGATTTCTTTGCTGCTTGTTGCGCTTTAACATTCTCATAGATGGGGCATGAAACTGGAGAGCCCAGGTTCACCAGTCCCATCCTTCCTCTCATATTCTCCTTACAGCCTGGGCAGCATCTGCAACTCTGTTTGAAGCATCACTTTTACTCCATTTCCCCAGTGTGCAGTGGCCAAGAACTCCTAGCGTTCCTCAGAGGTAGAAGAGAGAAATCTGTTTACACTATTATTTCCTTTAATTATTTCTGCCACTTCACCTCTCATTTTGAGTCAGGATTTGTTTTCTTTCTTTCTGAGGAAGAAAAGAAACAACAATTGAGGAAGTTCATTATGAAGAAGAGTGAAATGTCACCAATAATTAGTTAAAAACACCAACCCGAGGAACCAGTTTAGGAACACACATATAGACACACACAAAAAAAAAACAATTAGTGTTTCAAGCTTAAAATTCAGGACCTTTGATGGAAATGTGCAGCGGTGAGAGGATCAATTTCTGATGATGTTCTTGAAGGGCAGAAAGAGAGATAATAACTTTGATGCCGGCTCTTTGTTTAAATGACTATTGTTTGTAGTTAGCTGCTATTTAATCTCCACTACAGAGAGGAACCACTACATAGCTAAACTCTCTTCTAATGAGATCATTATTTTCTTACCACTCTTCAGAATGAATGTCATTTTACATAGCAAAACTACAGAGGCAGCGTTTTAGAACACTGCTACCTTTTATCTAACCAACATAAGAGGCACTTGAGAAAAGGACAAGGAGGGTCAAGAAGAAAATGTACGCAGCGTAGCTTCTTTGCCTGGCAGGCAGGGAAAGGACAAAGGAAGAGGTCCAGGATAACAAGGCTGACCATCCTTATTAGTGAAGAGGAGAGGGGTCCGAGTTGCAAAGTTTTGGAATAGTTAGAGCAGGTCTGGCCCAGTGTATTAAAGGGATTTGCCTGGATTTAACACCAACCTTCAGGGTTTAGTCACATTTTTAATTACTGCTAAATATTGTTTAATACTTTGACATTTGCCAATTATTACTCAACCTAGAAAGCTACCAGCCAGCTTAGCAGTGCTGGCAACCCCACTCTTTTTTTGCACTGCCCCTTTAAAGGGTGAAGTCTCCCTATTCCAGACAAAGGGGACATGCATGCCATACGTGCCATTTTGCATTTCATTTTAGCTGCAGACAGGAAGAGCCCGTGCATTTTGTTACATGGGTTTAAAACCCTCCTGGCCCATCCTTGTCCCTGTGGCAGCAGTTGCATCCCCATAGAGCACCACCATAACTATGCCCATCCCTCAGCCATTGAAAATCAGGAACCAGAGCTTAAAGGGCTGGTAAAAGTGTCTCTGCACCAATACACCGGGTTGCGGATCCAGGCATGGAAACCTCTGAGCAAGAGGACTGGCTGGAGGCAGTCAGGTTTTAAATTGCTGTAAGTCTTCATCTTTGGTGCCTGACACTCAGAATCAGGGCATTCATATTCATGGGGCTGACACTCTACCTGTGGCCCTCTGCCTTGTTAATAAATGAAGGAATTTGCAGAGCAAGGAGCTGCCTAGAGCCAGCTAATTGGGGAAGGAGGGGGGGGGGGAAGTAGTCCCAGGGAGTGAGTAGAAATTATACTGTCAGCCCTGAGCATCCAGATTCATGAAACTGGCCCAAGGAATCATGAGAGCTACTTAAAAATCATGTGATTTTAATAAACAATTCACACGGGATTCCTTTTATTTGCTTTCAGATTTTATAGATTCCCAGGATCGTGTTTATAAACTTTTAGCTGGAATATAAAGCCCTGAAGGCTCCCATTTAAACATAAGGGAAAGAGAGAAAGATGAGCATCCCCGCCTGGCATCCCAGGAACCCAGCCCTAGGAAAACAAAAGATGCCTATCAGAAATTGTACCCCTTGCCAGGTTTTTAAAGCAGGCCATCGTTTAACCTCTTTCTCCCCCTCTCCACACAGCATGGAAGTTTTTGCATCGGTTCCTTCCCTTGTTTCATTTGTTCCCACACACACAAACATCCCGTTTCTCTAGAGCTGAAATAAGTCATCTCTTTTGCCCTTTAAGTTTATGGGACGGGCCGCTCGAGAAGCAGAAGGATGGATGCTCATCAAAGGGGGGAGCGTTCAGCCTTGGGAAAGGGAAGGGAGGAAAATAAACGCCTCTTGGCTGCTGTTTGCCTCCTGCCGTACCACGCTCCGGCTCTCCCGGGCCGGCATCCGAGCGGCGGTGGGGGGGAAAGGGGGGCCTCTCTTGAAGTTTTCAGCCGAAGGGGCAGAGCATTCAGGCATCTGCAGCCATGCCAGCC
>VZRU01010754.1:66433-81586 GCA_013398155.1 Pedionomus torquatus
ACCAGGTTGCTCCAAGCCCCATCCAGCCTGGCCTTGAACCCCTCCAGGGATGGGGCAGCCACAGCTTCGCTGGGCAACCTCTTCCAATGCCTCACCACCCTCACAGAAAATAATTTCTTCCTGATATCTCATCTAAATCTCCCCTCTTCCAATTTAAAACCTTTACCCTTTGTCCTATCACTCCACTTCCTGACAAAGTCCCTCTCCAGCTCTCAATCCTTCAGGCCCCTCTTCTTTTCTCAGTAGCCCAGACCAGTCCTGAAGGATGCAAACATGAATTAGAGGAGATGCAGAAGGGATTTCAGAGTACATTAATAAGCAGGGCTTAGCTACAGCAACTAGGGAGGAGATAGATGCTTTATTCACTTCTCCCAGATACTGGAAAAATAACCTTTGGTAAAGGGGCGGGCAGTGAGAACACCACCAATTGAATCCACCTGCATCCAGAGCTAGATGCAGTGCCTCTCCCACACCAGTAAGACACTGTCACCACTGAAATGGCATAACCCATTTGCCACTGGTCCCTGGCAAGCAGATCTGCTCAACAGTCCACAGCGGGTGCCAAAGGCAGAAAGGAATAAGAGGGAGAAGACAGGCCAAACACAAATTCCTCAGCCACCCATCTGTTTTCAGGGGAGGAGAGAAAATATTTCACTTTCTACCTGTAAAGAAAAATGGATTCATGTCACATCCTTCCTTGATTATCCCCAGCATTATGCAATTCAATAGATTTGCTGTCTTGATTAGACAGGCAGAATAGAATTTTAATTGTGAGTCTCTGGAAGGAAAAATGGAAAGATTTGTATGAAAAAATTGGGAGGCAGCAGCGTTATTGGAAAGCTGAGCTTTTTATAGTCAGTCTTCCTGCTTCATTCAACCATCTGCCTTTACTTGTGCTCTGCTGCTTGGGGTTGAGAAGTTGCTGGCTTTAAAGATGAGCCACAAACTTTAACCAGATAAATAAATGTGTGCAAGATCTCTCCCTACAAGCAGAACAGCCTTCAGCATTCCAGCTACATATGCTGACGAAAAGAATGTTTTAATTTTAGCATTATTTTTACTGTTTATCAAACAGAAATGATGCATGTAGCTGCTTGCATGAGTCACAGTTAAAGGAAAGTCCCTTTCAAAAAGGCCTGAGAAACGTAGACAGTTGAAACTATTTTACTGGGGGGCAAACAGAGAAATTATTATTTATTTTTTTCAATGCATGCTTATAGATATATTGGTTTGCGGGAGAAGACGCGAGCATCTGAGTCAGCAGTGCTAATTTAAGGAATTTGAGGCTTAGTTCATGCTGGAAATCAGAGGTGAACTCAGTCCAGGACCAGGTGAAACCAAACATGGCTTTTCTGACCCTTTTTTTCTAGGTCAGCGATGAAATGTGTCAGTCCTATTTACTGTCTAGAGAGGTGGGGAGTAAATCCAGAAGTCTCGGTAGATACAAAACAGTTTGTGTGATAGGTGGTTGTCTCTGCTACAGGGATTCAGCCCATTTTGGGATGTTATTCACAACTGGTGATTTTCACTGAGGTCTAATAATCTCCTTGGCTTTTTAATCATAAAAGCTCTAGTGACTGAAAACATCGGTTCCACAGGTTCACACATGGACTGACCAGAATCCGAGTACACAAATTCCAGCCCAAATAGTCCATACTCTGACATATGTAAGGTTCCTGGTTTAACTCACTGCCAGCAGGCTCTTAACCATTCGGTGATGCACTTTCTCACTTTGAAAAACTTTAAAAGCACGTTGGGTGCATTCCAACAGGAAAAAAAAAATTGCAACCATAAACAGTTTCGTAGGGCTGAGAAAATGTTCCCTGCCCAGATTTCACTTTTTCCATAGGTGGAATCAATATGAAAACATCTTGAAATACACTGTTGCAACTAGACAAGTGATTTTTGTTGCTGGATTGGAATTTATAAGCATTTGTCTCTTGTCTATAATATAAACCTAGAGATCTGAAGGGAGCCTAAAGGAGAGCAGGAGAGGAACTCTTTTGTCAGGAAGTGTAGTGACAGGACAAGGGGTAATGGTTTTAAATTGGAAGAGAGGTGATTTAGATTGGATATCAGGAAGAAATTCTTTCTTGTGAGGGTGGTGAGGCACTGGAAGAGGTTGCCCAGAGAAGCTGTGGCTGCCCCATCCCTGGAGGGGTTCAAGACCAGGCTGGATGGGGCTTGGAGCAACCTGGTCTGGTGGGAGGTGTCCCTGCCCATGGCAGGGGGATTGGAACTGGATGATCTTTAAGGTCCCTTCCAACTCTAACCATTCTATGATTCTATCCTGGAGTCAGTCCAGTTAGTCTAAACATCTAAAAACTCGGGAAGATTAAAGTTTTTGATCTGAAATATTATGCTGGAACTCTCCTAAGTCTGTTCAGTGTAAGGAGACTCCAGGAATTCCTAACCTCTCCTTGAAAATATTTGCATACAATACCTTTTTATCTGTCTTTGTGGTAGTTCTGGCAGTACAGCCGAGACTGGATGGCACTCATGCATTGTCCAGTAACAGGGACACCTTCATTTCAGCTACTGATCCCCTCTTTTGCAGTGATCTCTGACAGTAGCACAGAATCACAGAATGGTTAGAGTTGGAAAGTTCACCAGCAGTGCCGTGTCTGCACATGGGGAAGGCTTGCCCCATTTTTCTCTTAGTTTTGCTTGGTGTCAATGTCTACCTCTACACAGGAGGTACAGCCATTAGCTGAAATGTCACTATTTCTCTACAATTTTTCATTTTTGTAGGCTTGCAATTATGAAATCTGTGCTATCACCTACTGAATGGTATTTTGTGTGGAAATGGGAACAGTTTCAGTGGGGTTTTTTTCTTTTACAAATGTCAACTTAACCATCACATTTCATAGAATCAGAAAATCATACAATGGTTTGACTTGGAGGGACCTTAGAGATGATTTAGGGGGAGGGACACCTCCCACTAGACCAGGTTGCTCAAAGTGCCATCCAGCCTGGCCTTGAACCCCTCCAGGGATGGGGCAGCCACAGCATCTCTGGGCAACCTGTTCCTCACCAGCCTTATAGTAAAGAATTTCTTCCTTATATCTCACTTAAATCTCCACTCTTCCAGTCTGAAGCCATTTCCCCTCATCCTATCACTACATGCCCTTGTAAAAAGTCCCTCTCCAACTCTCCTTCAGATCCTGGAAGGCTGCTCTAAGGTCTCCCCAGAGCCTTCTCTTCTGCAGACTGCACAACCCCAGCTCTCTCAGCCTGTCCTCACAGCAGAGGTGCTCCAGCCCTCTGATCATGACCCTCCTTGGGGCCCGCTCCATCAGGTCCATGTTCTTATGTCGGAGGTCCTAGAGCTGGTACTCCGGGTGGAGTCTCACCAGAACAGGCTAAAATCGGTGAATGACCTCACTCAACTTCCTGGCCATACTTCTTTTGATGCAGCCCAGGACACATTTTACTTACAAGCTGTTTTCTTACCTCAAAGGATAAAGTGTTTCTTCAAGGACTGTGCTTACACTCCATTTGGAGTTTTGATCATGAAGGACTGTTGCAGGAGGAAGGTAGAAAGCAAACTTACCTGCAGCAAAAGGTAAAGAAGTGGCTATAAGAAAATGTTATGAAACTATATAGCCTTTCAACATTGCCAAAACATCTGTAAATCTCATCTCAAGGCAGGCATAACAGACAATTAGGGACTGACTCAAGAAAAGATGTGCCCTTATACAGCAACGCACTTAAGTATCTGATTATCTCCAGCCTTGCCTTTTACCTAAGTATTTATTTATACACTTTGCTAAGCCTGGTACTGAGCAAGAAAAGCTCATCTGAATTTAAGGCACTTTACTGAGAAGATCAAGATAATATTTCAACTGATTAACCAGACTTAAGGGCTTCTCCTTCACAGCAATGCAAAGGACATGCCGGCACAACTGAATTCAACAGGAACTGCAAATGCTTGCTGCTGCCTCTGGAAAATTATGCTTTTTCCCAAGGGATCTCAACTGGGGTTCCCATGCCTGACGTTAGGCACCTGCATACGGCAGTTTTGGTATTTGCTGTGCTAAACCCCAATCCAATACTATTATTACAGGGGTTAAGCAAGCAACTGAACTTGCACAAACAAAATCCCAGACACAGAACAATGGGCTGTCTACGGTACCAAAGAAAACGTAGGGTCCAGCTGCCCCTTGGCCTCTCCTTTCTGTGCCTCACAGAACCAGTAACCCTGTGCTTAATGACAACTCATCTATCGAACTGCACAGAAAGAGGTGCTAATTTTAAAATGCATGGCTTGTAAAAAAGAGAGGAAACCAGAAAAGCACTGCTGCAACCTTCTGTTTGTGGTCTTTCAAAAATTTTATTCTAGACACGAGGCTAACATCACTCATGGAAATACCAGCTCAGCACAGTTGAACAGCAGTCTGTTTCTTCATATTTATTTTGCCCCCTCATATTTTCTTCCATTAAGGTTTAGCAGTGTACACAAACAAACTGCAATGAGGGAGAAAAAGAAAAAAAAAAAGAAAAAAAAAGACAAAAATGAAACTCATAAAAAGGCAGGCAATAAAAGTGACCTTTTCCACTCCTTTGATAGTATTTTGCACATTTCTCTGCTAGTGGCTAAGATGTTTGGGTTTTTTTTACACTTTCAGGCAACAGGAGATGATAACGTGAATAAAATTGTATGGTGCCTCATGAATTTAACAGAAACATTTTAGAGGCAATAATTGCTCTTTCTGAAGTGTACTTTAATTTAGAGATGGAATTCTTCCTGTGATTTATGTAGCTGTGTATTTTAGACCATGTAAGGTATGCTTTTAAATCTGCCTTCTCACGTGCACACATATTTGAAATGTTTGCCTTCATATACACGGTCACACAAACATAAATACACACATTCATAGACACAGAGCATGCAACAGGCTACATGTATATGTGAATAAATACATGCACAAAAGCAGATACCTATGCATAAAATTATTATATCCCTAATTATATCATATTCTGTTATTGTGTGGAGCAACAATGAATTATAAGCAAAAGATTGCACTGTAAGGGAAAACATAGGAAATACTTGTGACTGACCTTCAGTGCTTTCCAGGAGTAGAGGTTATGGGTAAATTTTGTGTCTAGGTGGGGTCACCACAGTACTCTGATCAGCAGAAATAACCAGATGCTGATTGCTTTGTGGGTTTCTCCCTTTAAATAAATGTCCAAGGAGAAGACACTCTCTGAGTAACGATCCACTAAGGAAGTAGAAACTTAGCATAGAATCATAGAATAGTTAGAGTTGGAAGGGACCTTCAAGATCATCCAGTTCCAAGCCCCCTGCCATGGGCAGGGACACCTCCCACCAGACCAGCCTGGCCTTGAACACCTCCAGGGATGGGGCAGCCACATTTTTTCTGGGCAACCTGTTCCAGTGCCTCACCTCCCTCACAGTAAAGAATTTCTTCATAGTATCTAATCTAAATCTCCCTTCTTCCAAGCTAAAACTGTTACCCCTTGTCCTATCACTCCACTCCCTGATGCAGGGTCCCTCTCCTGCTCTCCTGTAGCTCCCTTCAGATCCTGGAAGGCTGCTCTAAGGTCTCCCCGGAGCCTTCTCTTCTCCAGGCTGAACAGCCCCAGCTCTCTTATCTACTGGGATCGTTTTCATCTGCTAAGACCGGTTAGCAGCCTGTTCTGTTAGGAATGGTAGAGACAGCAACATATACAGTTATGAAGCTGATGGGCCCATTTCTTCCACCAGCCAAAACAGTTTCTATGCATGGTGCAGATACCACTATATGTTTAGCCACTATGTCGTAGTTTTCCTGGTGCATCATGGCTTCAAGCTTCCCCGTTTGTTGCTCACAATGCGTGCATTGGTATAAATGCACTTCAGATGAGCCAATGATGCCGATGCTTTTTTTGTGAACGTGCGCCCTGTTTCCTACCAGACCCTTCTCAGGTGCTTCCACAATTTCTAAACATCTATCCCTTCTCTCAAATGAAATGGCAGAGCAAGAGCCCTCACTAGTCCACCATCCTCCAAGCCCTGGCATGCTTCCCTTGGGTTTAATCCTGACAGGCCCAGTTATCCCTCCTTCCTCCCTCATATCTAGTTTAAAGCCCTGTCAATGAATGAGCTCTGCTAACTCCTGCCCCAAAATTCTTTTCCCCCTCTGGGACAAGTGCATCCCACCCACCACCAGCAGTTCAGGTGTCTCGTATAGCAGCCTACGATCACAAAACCCAAAACCCTGCCGATAACACGAGTCCCAGAGCAAGGAGTTGGCCTGTTGCCTCTTCAACAGGTAAGTACTTCAAGACAATTTATTGTAGCTCTTCACTGATGCGACCACACGAACATGCTAATGCCAGTGACCTAGTCACACTCTGCAATGGCTTGCTTAATAACCTGGGGACTGCAAGCCAGGAATTTTATTCCTTTTTCTTCCACTTGCTGGCTTTCCCTTTTTCCTATCCCACAAGTTTGACTGAGGTTTCACAAAGTTTCCCACTCTGCAGCAAAAGGAAACCAGCCCTGTGTAAGTTTTTCCATGTACAAGCCAGGCTGGCCCATTGCACACTAGCCTTCAGATAGGGGCAGCCAGCCAGGGCGTAATACTTTGTGTACCCAAGTCCCTGGATGGCCATTGCCCCAGAAGATTCAATCCCACAGGAGGCTAACTGTAGTCCCCTGCGTTGGAGAACATCAACACCAGGTTGTTGCTGGAACAGCCTTACGACCCACGTCCTACATGAGCTGGTTGACTAGTGGGCGAATGATCTAGCTAGGAACTTTTCCTCCACTGCAAAGACATTTAATGAGTAACAAGAGGTGGAGTAGCTGGAATGGAATAGAAGAAGACAAAGAGCAGCACAGTAGCCAAGTACTTACGGCTTTCAGACACACTCCTTACTTCATTTGCAGCAAGGCAGAGAGGTAAACCCATGTCTCTAGGCGAGCTATGGAGACAGTTCACTTTAACCAAAGAACCAGTTCTGTTAGCCTTTTTCACATTCACCATTCCTTCGAAAACTATCCCCATTTCAGTTGGGTACCTGTAGAAAAAGTAACTGTTTAGCATGAGAATGATGGGCCAAGGACCCCTACAACCGAGGCATAAAGGACTGGGGCTTTTTCATTTCTTTTTTCTCCTCCATGTGTCCTTCTGTGAGTCCCTCCCTGGAAATGGAAATGGTGTATTGTAATGCAGATTTCCTGCAGAATCTCACAGATCACTCTCTGCAGGGATTTCACTCCTCAGCTGAAATACTTTTCAGCCAAGGTATTGTTCATTTATTCAACAGCTTTATTTTTAAACATGGAATACTATAACTGTGCATTACTAATTCCTTTTAAAAGTATTATAGTGTTTATTTTTTGATTGAGGCTTGAGGGCTCAAGATCATTTAGCTGAGTTTTGTTGGGGTCTTTTTTTATTCCATTATTTATGAATTTAAAATACACTATGAAAGGATCAAAATAAAGTAAAAGACCTCAAACCCCACTAGTCTTGTTTTCCTTTCTTCAGTCCCAGCACCCAGTCTGTTTTCTCTTTTATGCTTTCCACAGAGAACCATTTTCTTTAATGTAATCACTGGCTGATTGACTCTTGCCTCTGTTTTCACTTTCCTCCTATTTGTGGAGGTCAGAGAAACAGTAAAGGTTTCATTTAACTTCTCATTGGAGACAAAGGTTTGGCCCCAAAGCACTCAAGAGCCCAGAGCAGGCCAGTGAAACACTGTCCACCTCAGTCCTGAGCTGAGGTCTAAGACCAGAACTGGGAAGAAGGGAAAGGTTTGGTCCTGCCCTGAATTCACCCGCAGAAGCACGTCTGGTCTTTACCCTGGGTCACCTAACGCTGAAGTGACCAGTGGATGGACTTCTTCAGCAGGACAGTGGCACCTCCCTCCCAACAGTTTTTAAGAAGATTCAGATGAGTCAAAAGGAATGACATGATGATGAAGAACATCTCACCTTCCAGTAGGTAAAGGGAAGATCTGTGCCCCAGTGCTACTGGTGCAGCTGATATAGACAGAAGATTTCACGAGCGTCTAAGCTTTTGTTCTGCAGCTGCTTCACAGAGATTAATGCAGGTTTTGTGGAGAAAGGGGAAGACTTTAACGCACAGAAAACAAGATCCCTGTGGGGGCAGGAGAGGGGAAGGGCAGTACTCTCTAGCTTCTCCCAGTGCTGCAAGCAAACTGTTGGCCTGAGCCTACTCTCAACATCTGCCGCGTATGCTGTATGCCTTACCCATGGCAACACCTCAGTGGTGGGAGAACACATTGTCCTGGGCCTGCTCCTACTACATCAACCCATGGTACAGCCCACAGAAATCAGTGCTGTCCTTGCAGCTCAAGTTTGTTGGCAGTACAAGGCAGGGTCGCTCAGGGCACCTAAAGAAAAAGAGCCCCATACTAGGCTGCTTGAGGATCAGCTATGAATTCTTTAAATGATTTAGTACAATTTAGCTTATTTCAAAAAGAAACAGGAAGGTTTGTGCTTGCAATGATCATCACAGCCTACAAAATTCCCAGTCTGGCTTGTGGAAAGGTCCTGAAGCATTGAACTGATGTTGAAGAAAATGTTTGCACCTTACTGTAGCAGAGCAAAGTTTGAGTCCCACAGGCATTGAAATGTCTCAAAAATGCTTGACCAGGGAATCATGGAATCACGCATCATGGAATAGTCAGAGTTGGAAGGGACCTCTAGAGATCACCTAATCCAACTCCCCTGCTAAAGCAGGATTGCCCAGAGCACATCACTCAGGACTGCATCCAGGTGGGGCTTGAAGATTCTCAGAGAAAGGACTCCACACCTTCCCTGGGCAGCCTCTGCCAGGGCTCTCTCACTCTCCTCCTAAAGAAATTTTTCCTCATATTCAAATGGAAGTTCCTGTGTTCCAGCTTGTGTCTGTTTCCCCTTGTACTGCACTGGGAACTGCTGAAAAGAGTCCAGCTTTTCATCCTCCTTGAGCCCACACTTCAGATACTTGTAAGCATTAATAAGGTCTCCCCTCAGCCTTCTCTTCTCTAGGCTAAAGAGTCCCAGCTCTCTCAGCCTTTCCTCATCAGGGAGATGCTCCAATCCCTCCATCATCTTTGCTGCCCTGCACTGGACTCTCTCCAGTAGTCTCCTGTCTCTCTTGAACTGGAGAGCCCAGAACTGGATGCAGTATTCCAGTTGTGGCCTCACCAGTGCAGATTAGAGGAGGGGAGTACAGAGTAGAGGGGAAAGAATTCATCTCACTGAAAGCAAAGCATGGGATTAGGAATTTCGTTGAATTAGGGCCTCCAAAAAGCCTGAGTTGCATTGTTGCTCTGGAAGTAATGACCATGGGTATGTTTTTATATCTCCAGAGGGAAAAAAAAAAAGACAAAGAAAAAAAAATGCAGGGGAATATTTAGATTTTAAATAAGAATCCCTTAACAGAGGAAGTATTAGCTCTGGACTCATAACAGTTGCAACCCCTTACATGATATCTTTATGTGCTAAACTCTGCCCTAAAATGTGCATGGGCAATTTGTATCGATGCATGTAAACATAAGTTATTGAATAAAGAAGAATTGATTTAGAATTGTAAAAAAAATCAGCAGCCTTGCAGAGAAAAGGGACAGCAGTAGATGGATACATTTTAAGTACTAATGACTCTGCCTTATGAGAGTAGCTTTACCCAGTGTATAATGCATGAGTGGTAAAATAGGTCAAACCCTGGAAGCATCCACATCTTTGAAATCATTATGAATACAATGGTTTTACTGCATCACCAATTGCATAAGAGCTACAAAGCAGAGCCGTATGTGGAATGCAAAACATAATGAAAATCCTTGCTCTTGTGTCACAGATTAGAGAGCTGCTACAGATTTTGGATCCTTTCCCAATTTTAATATAGTTACATTCCTGTGGCCGGTACTTCTACATTTTCACCTCTGTGTGTGACAAGAGTTGGCTCCTTTGTGCTTTTTGTGCCATTAACAAGACTTCAGCTATTTGTGGTGCAGAAAATTTGGAATGTTAGCAATGGTAGTCATTTTTAGGCAAAGAAAAGTTTGGCCATCCCTTTTGTATCCCGCTTAGGGATTTGCAGGGTAAGGGCTTCATCCTATGATATCCCATCCCCCACAAATAGGGGAAGCTTGTTCACTGCCTACCTACCACTGCAGCTAAAGTTATGTCAGTGCCAGGTAATGAAAAGGCTTTGTTATTTAACAGGCAAATAATAAAGAGCCTTTGTGCAAGGATAATTACAGTGGTTTGGATATTCCTGGATTAACTCTTGGGGTGAACGTTCATCTCGGTAAATCACTAATAAATATCCTTTGGCACCACGTCTCTCTCTCCATTTTATACTCTCGTCATCTTGGTCTTGTAACTCACAAGTTTATCTGGGGCTGGTTTTGTAGTACAGGCTTCAATACCCTTTGCTTATCCTTGCTGCACAACTGTAACAAAACTATCAGGACTTCCTGCATTTCACCTCAACAAATCTGTCTTCTGATAAAGCAGCAGCAATGAGGTTGCGTAGCTTGCTGGCTACTGGGAAGAGTAACCGGTAAATATTTGCACAGCACTTCGAAGAAGTAGGACCTGAGTCATCGTGGCATTACTTTAGTTTTACGTCAGTATTAACCATTAAAATTCATGTCACTGTCATCTGCTGAGAATCGGGCCTGTAAAGGGTCATGTCCTATTGCTGCTGCTCTTGCACTATTTCCTCTCTTTAATTTTCACTGGGTTACCAGTTGCCTGAGCCACATGACCATCCAAGTCGATGGGAAAAGGGGAGGGGATGCAGGGTGGTGGAAAACATGAAAGCCAACCGTATCCTGGGCTGCATCAAAAGAAGTGTGACCAGAAGGTTACAGGAGGTGATTCTCATCCTCTACTCTGCGCTCATGAGACCCCACCTGGAGTCCTGTGTCCAGCTCTGGAGTCCTCAATGAAGAAAGGACATGGAACTTTTGGAACAGGTCAAGTGGAGGGCCATCAAGATGATTAGAGGGATGGAGCACCTCTCCTATGAGGACAGGCTGAGAGCTGGGGCTGTTCAGCCTGGAGAAGAGAAGGCTCTGGGGAGATCTTAGAGCAGCCTTCCAGTATCTGAAGGGAGCTACAGGAGAGCTGGAGAGGGACTCTTTGNGGCAGCTACCAGAGATGCCCAGCTGGAGAAGCAGGAGTCACTTTTGCCAGGATCTCTTGCTAGTGTGAAAACATTTCATGTCAAAGACTGGTTTCTATGGAAAGAAGAGAAGGGCTAAAAAGGTCTAAAGAGCCCTAAATACTGACAACAAAGATGTGCTGCATCTCGTGTCTTCATAGTTTATATTTGTGGAAGTCAAGACCAGCCCGTGAGTTCGCATGACGACCCACAGATACAGGCAATAACCATTTGTCCAGTTCTGCTGCCCTCGCCCCTTAGGTCTGACTGAAGATTTTTTGATGAAAATCAGGAGGCACAAGGTCCAAATATTTATCTTATACTTACACGTAGTATTCTTTAAAGTAAATTATGCTACCTGACAGCTCCTCTTAGTCACGGGGCTACAAAATAGCTCTCTTCGAGGGGAAAAAAAAGGTATGAAAGTTTATAGAGGGAAATGAAGAGTGGGAAAGTACTGCTATTATTATGGAGTAAGGGAGCTGCAAAATTGCTGTGAAAATTGGAAATCCATAATTTTATTGCCAATGCTGGTTTTGCCTTACAATAATAGTCATGAACAGTGGAGATGGAAAAAAAGACCCATTAGGTCATTTTTTCTGCCTTCTTCTTAATTAGGAGTATCTCTCTACAAGGATCTTGACTGTTTTGTTCATTTTAAAAATAACTAAAGCAATGAGGGTTCAACTCATTCCCTTGGGAGACCGTTCAGTAGACTAACAGACCTCACTGCTAGGAAATTTTTCCTCATTATCAGCATGGATTTTTCTTTGTTCACTTTCATCCTGTTACTTCTAGTTATACCTGGTTGGACCATTTCTATAGTACATCAAATCCCCTCATTTCATCTCTTGTAAGTATTTCTTTCCCAGGGCAGATACTGAGCTAAATCTGAGCTTCAGCAAAGAAACTGGATGTAAACTCAAAGTAGCAATTGGCTATAACAGGTCCTATTTTTACTACCTATTGAGCACACAAACAGACTTGCTATTTAAATTCTGAAGGGGAAATCTGAAAAATCTTTTTTTTTTTTCTTTAAACACATTTTTTCCCCCCCAGGTATATGGCTGCCTGCTTCTCAAACCCACTTAAGCACTCAGAAAGCAGTTTGCAGACACCAGATTCTTCCCCTCCAAGAAAACTGAACTGACATGCTGGAGCTGCAGATCACATAGTAGTTAACATTTAAAGGGAAGGAATGTCTTTTATTTACTACAGGTCCAATACCAGACATATCTTTGCTCAAATAGTTGGCCAAGGGTGAGTATGTCCCCTATGCAGAAGGTCACAATGGGGTATGTACCACTTAAGTCTCAATTATGCTCTATTTATACCTCTCTCTGAAACTTTCTCTAATTGGGAGATTCTGGGAATTTTTCCAGCCATATTTCGGGTATTTCACTGTCTTTTGGAGAGTCAGTTGTAAGAAGAGTCAAATAATGATTATCAATAATAGAGCGAGGTAGATCTTCTATTGTACAGCAAGAGGAAACAGTGAAAGGCACTTAAGTAATATTGTTAACTATTTTTACACACATTGCTCCTCTTTCTTTTCAGCCATTCTCAGGTTTCTAACAGGTTCAAGCCCCTGCAAATGTGAAATGCTTCACTGTGAATGTGAAAGCTTCACTGAAAAGTCCTTTTTTATTTTCTCACTCAGAAATCAGGGAGGGAAACGGATGAAAAAAAGACCACAACAGTCTTCCAACCAAAGTTAAAGAGGGAGAAAGTGAAACCAAATCACTAACAAACAAATGAACAACTGCGTTTCAAAAGCTTGATATTAGCCTTAAATTGAGCTAATTAAATTATAAAGATGTTTCCTGCTGTTTCTCTGAGATATTTATCCTGTTATTTGAAACACATGCCCCATAAAAGGCCATCGGTCTCAATATGCCACCTTATTTCAAGCTGACAACTTTTCTCAAGAGGGGGAAAAACAATAGGACAAAATATTCATGCCTGTAGCCAAACTCCTAAACCTGTGGCCAGGTACCCTAAAGAGAAACTACAACTTACACAGAGTATCCAATGCTTCTGATTAGTTGGACCTTTTTTATTTTTTTTTTTTCCTCTGAAGTTCTCAAGGGTGAGGAAGTCAAAAATAAATTTCTAGACCCTTGCTTCCTGTTTTTGGTTAACTCCCCCCTTCTTGAATGTTTTGCAGTTCAGATAAGCGAAATACTGTCTGATTTGCAAACTACAAACTTGTTCCCTCCAACTGTCTCTTGCTCGTGCTTGTGAAAATAAATTCCGCCTGCTCAACTGTCCCGACATCGTACACATTCTGGGTCAACAGAGCACTCCGGCGTGAAGCCTCTGGACATAGTGGGCTGTGTGGCAGTGAAAACAAGGTGCAGATTACTGGTGGTAAAAAAAAAATCAAACCGAACACAAATAAATGCTTGGAACCACATTAAAGCACATGTGGGGGGTACTTCACACACGAGCGTAAGGTATCTGCATTCTGGGGAATGGTACAATGCACCTGTGAACTTCCCAGGCTTGCTGTCTATATGCCAGACCCTTCAAATTAGCTGGTGTGAAAAATGCTCTTGTGGCTTCATTTCCTCTGCAGGGTTTTTGGGTTAGGGTTTTGTTTCGTGGGTTTGCCTTTCGGGGGTGTTGGTTGTTTTTTACTCCCTTTAAGCAATTAAAAATGCAAGGAAAGGAATTCATCCGTTCAAGTCCCTCAACGAGCAAGTTTGCTGTCCTCCAGACACATTCTTACCTTGTGTTTGTCATAGTTTCCGAGCCCTATTACCACACAAAGCAATCTGCTTTATCATTCCTCCCTAAGTGCGGTGCAGACAGTATGGGGTCTGTTTTAAAATATATTTAAGTATTGCATACAAGACTCCTGCTGTATCATTTTATATTTTAAAAGGCAAGTTCAAAGAACCGATGGTGGTAAAAATCCGCGGTAGCCTTTAGTTCTTCTGGATATACCCCTCTACAGTTTTGGGCTATCAAGCAGGAAGGCTCTGTCACTCATTAACTACATCCCAAACAATGACATGAGCCAGAAGTGGCTGCGAGGGCTGCTCTCAGCACAAGGCACCAGTTCCTCAAGGACCAAATAATTTGCAGCACTTTTTCCAGGCAAAGGACACAGGAAAGAAAAGCCTAGAGTGAGATTAAGCTTTTCCCTTCTCTTATTCTTGCATGAATGAGAGTAGGGAACTTTAGAGGATGATCTTGGGGGCACGTTTCCCCTATTAGTTGGATGTCCCCGGTTTTCTTTAGGACCTTTTAGGGATCCTTACATCACAAGATGTGCAGTGGTCGAGACATGCTGGAAGTTGCGTGAGGGTTCTCAGGGACCACGACTCTCTCCAGCCTGCAGCACTGAAAACCTAGGTGATTTTGTAGCTCTCAGGGAGGCTATTTTAAAACTGCAAGAAACAAATCATTCCGCAAAAATAATTTCCACAGTCAAAAGTTGGAGATATTAGCCCATAAATCAAACCCACATTGCATTCAGTCCCTCTGCTCCTCTCCTTGAAGACATTCAAGCAAACCCAGGCTCCCTTACTCCAAACGGTAAATACCAGCCTTCTCAGCTAATTTGGGAAGCCTGTTTGGTTGTGGTTGTAGCAGGGGAGAAAAGTAAAGTTGTTGTGATCATCAGATGCTTTGATTCTGAAAGTACAGTCAACTCCAATAATTAGCTGGGTTTCTGATCTCTGCTATTTCTGGTAAGTGCTAATGTTTTCAAGAAGTCCCATAGATAGGCTTGGCAGTCTTCATTTTACTCCAGAAAGGATTTTCTATCTTCAGTTCCACCCTAAAACACAGAAAGTCATGGAAGCAATGGAAAGTGACCTTTGCAATAACGTTGCTGACGTAAGGCAGCGGTATATATAGATTTATATAGTGCTTTGACCAGATCTATACAAGTACTACCACAGTTCCAGCTTTTCAACAGTAGATTAACTTTAAGATAGCAACAATGAGGAAAAGAAAAAAAAAAAAAAAAGAAGAAAAAAAAAAAATAAAATTAAAAAAAAACTAAGGATAGTTT
>VZRU01010754.1:87295-122699 GCA_013398155.1 Pedionomus torquatus
TTAAAACAAAAAAAAACAAAAAAAAAAAAAAAAAAAAAAAAAACAACACTCAATCAAAAGTCTAATTTAAGAATGGCCTTTAAAAAACTCATACCTGGCACAGAAGGGAGGTTGACCACTGGCAGCAAGGTAGACACTCATGTCTGAGCCCCTGCCTCAACCACTGCATCATCCCAGGGGAAAAGTTGGTGTTCTCCTGCCACCCAGTTCTCTCTCAAGACCTGAAAACATTTCCAGCTAAGAACAGGTGAAACTAAGTATGTGTCAATAAAAAGATTTCGTTTCACTGAATCAATGTTTTCCAATAGTTTAAAATAATAATAATAATATTCCAGGCCAGCATAATATTCATGAGAACAATGAATACCCAGTCAGGTCTGCACAGCCTGAGCACACGTATACATTTATGTGATTCACTTATGATTATACTGACTGACCTCTAATTCATTCCTTTACCCTTTTTCCTCCAGATGCATTTGCATGCCGACAAACCTTTTTCTTTTTAAATCAATCGGCTGGGAAAAAGGTTTCCTCCATCTGCAGAAATTCCTACGCTTGCCATCCAATAAATTTGCCCAGCTGTCATTGTGGAGTGACACGGCAAAACAGCACGTTCAGTAAGAGCCATGTGAGAAATTAACGGTGTAAAAAAATAACTTTATCAAGCATCTTTGACCTCTGCATATTAATCCTGCTCTCTGGGATTTCGTTTAATATTTCAGGGTCATAAGAAGTTCCAGAAATCTTTGTTTTTCTTCCTCCCCAAATTACTTTTAAGGACAAAGACAGACAAAATCCATCCCAGAGAGATTTTGTATTAATAAAAATCATAACGCTTGAAATTTTTCCAGCCTCGTAAAGTAGAAAAGGTAACTGAAAGGAGAAACCCCTCCTTTCCCAGCAAGTTCTTGTACTTGCATCTAGCTCTTAAAACTTCTTGAAATATCAAATTTCAAACTCCCAGTATTTTAAAGTTATTTTCAGGGATTTTTATGGCTGCCTCTGAGGCCCTGGATAGATGTACAGGTGCAAACTACCAGAATTTACAAGCAGAGGGTAATTTTTTTCCCCAATTTTTTAAAGCTAACTGCTTTCAAAATATTTTTCTATTGGCACAATGCAGGCATCCCGTTTCATGTACAAAGTGCCATGGTATAATACCAGCATGAGATGGTTTTAATCATTAATAGTGTGGCTGTCCCAAATTGATGCTGAAAAAACATCCTATCGTGATATAACATATTCTCTCTCTCCATGGTTATAACAAATATACAACTCTACTCTTCACCATCTAAACCCAATAATTTTTATTCTATTTAGATCCTCCACAAAATGTACCATATTTATTTCTACTTTCAGGAAGAATATATATGCCTTCCTATTTCTAATCGTCACATAATCCAAAGCAGTTAATAAGGTATGCACTAATTTCTAATTCAGAGCATTAATGCTCATAGATACAATACTCACGTGTTATTTTTCAGAAAGACAAAAGAGGATCTAATGTATATGGAGAACTAACACTGTTAATCTCTTGCTTTATACAAAGCCAAATTTCAACCATAAATTTTGTGTTCAAGCTACTTCCAACTGTTTAGGGATGAGGAGGTACTAGGGTTTTGACCAGCTCTTAGCTTTTGTTCTTACTTTGTCTCTGGAAAGAAAAAAGTACTAAGGAATAAAATTCTCCACACCAAACCCTTTATTATAGGGTCATAGAATGGTTAGAGTTGGAAGGGACCTTAAAAATCATCGAGTTCCAACCCCCCTGCAATAAGCAGGGACACCTCCTACTAGAGCAGTTTGCTCAAAGGCCCATCCAGGCTGGTCTTGGAGTCAGATGGAGCCTTTCAGCCACAGCTACACCTCTGCAGCCAAGCAAGTTTGCTTAATAGTCATAAATATTTCCCGTGTCTTTTGTTTAAGATACAATTTTGGGGAGAGGATGCTCAATCCATCAGTACCTCCCAACCCTGAGTCAGACCATATGGAACAACTGGAGGTATAGCCACCTCGTTCACACCGCAGTGAAGATGCTTAGGACCAGATTCTTCCCCCTGCATTCCTGTACTTCATCTAAGCTTATTTTCACAAGCTCCAAAATTACATGGATGTTGTACTAGTCCTATACATGGAGAAAGAGAAATCACTTCAGTGTGCAATCCATCCCACATAAACCAGAGTTACAATCCTTCTAGATTTCACCATCTCTCTCCCTTGACTGCAAACAGAATCTAGAAGACTTAACTCTGATTAGCTTAACTTACTTAAGCACCTAAATTTAGGTAGATCAAATCTCTGCCTCTAAAAACTATCAACAGAAAGAAAGCTTTGATGAAAAATAGAAATGAGAATTGTGTTGAGATCTTGTTTCCTTTATTCAGGTCAACTATAAGTAAAACCATTACCTTCATCTTTAGTTAGAAGCTTTGAGTTGTCACCAATGGATGTCACAGGACTTCTGGAAGAACCGACCTCAAGAATTCAAGCAGCCTTGCTAAGATCGATTTTGAAATCTCAAGGTACAGCTTCTCGGAGGAACATTTCCACGAACCACTCAGAAGGTAGAAAGGACACACCGTGTTGCAAGGTGGGCGTCTGAAATACATTGGGATACATTTCCTGCCTTATCAGCAGGAAAAAGACAAATGATGGGGCCTGTGCCATAGCACTTTTCTGACTAGTCATAATTAGGCAAGGTCTAACAAGTACCCTCCACCGAGGACTATAACTTCTCCCTAAATCCAGCATCTTATTTTATTTGTAAGTTGAAGTTGAGGAATTTCTAAATGGATTCTTAAAATACCCCCACAGAAAGAGTACTGGAAGTATAATGTTCAACAATGACCTTTAGGATCTCACAAGAAAGAGGGAAAAGCACCTCAGGGCAACCATTTTCCCATCAGAGTGTTTCAGCTGGGTGAACCAGGTAAAGTTACTCCTGAAAGAATCACTGTTGAACAGGCCATTTACCCACACTCTTATCAATAACCTCTAGCTGCAAAACTGAAAATGAGACATGCTTGGACAGCTGGCAAGATTGCCAGAATTGTAACATTGATTCTGGAGCAACATGAGCCCCACATCATTGCCTCTACAGTTAACAAAAATACCTCTTTTTAGCAGTTCTTCATAGAGCATTATTAACTGCCCAAGTAACGCAATGAATCAGCAATGGCTTTGACTAGTCAGAAAAGACAAAGGTCCGAACTCACAGTATCCCCCCCCCCAAAAAAAAAATGGTCCAAATAAACCCAAAACGTCAGTGACACTGGATGTGACTTCTGAGATAGCTGTATGTTAATGCTACTTGCCATTAGGAATGTAGTAATTGAAAATTACTAATTGCAGAGATGAATTGTCAGATACTTTCAAAGGGGTTTTTTCATCACAGAAGACCACGAGCTCTGCAGAAAGACAGCTGCAAATTTCTTTGCTGAAGGAGATCTCCAATTCAAAAAGGAGGGGAAGACTCAAAACAGGGATGGGAGTGTGTTTTAAGAAAGCTAAAGAATGTTTCTCATATATATGCAATTGCAGGTCCCTGAAAGATCATTTTGGAAGAATTTCAAAACAGAAAACCTATTAAACCCCCCACATTTTATATTTATTGCATGAGTGGCTACAGTTTTGGGGGGAGGCATAATAGGGTCATGAAGCATAAACAACAGAACGAGTAAGAAAAATAAGACATCTTCTGTCTTTCTGTCTAGAAATCCAACAGATCAAAATGAAACTTTAAAAGAAAGAGTATAAAAAGAAGAAATGAACTTCAGAACAGTCTCATACTGAATCAAATCTCTATTTCGCTTAGCTATTAAGAAAGTGATCATGAAAAGTGTTTCTACAATTTTTTGGTACTAACATTTGTGACAAAAAGCTGAAGCTGCTGCTCAAAAGATCTCTAAGAACAACTTGACAAAAACAAGTATGTTAAACCTTGAGAGGATCCCTTTTTATCATTTAAATATGAAGGCATGTGTATGTTCCTAGGACTGGGAGAAGACAGATCATATATTTAATTATATAAGTGTGTGGTTTAGGAGCTTCCTGGCAGAACGTCAGTTTTTTTCAGAAACGTTGACTCATCAAAACTGAAGTTAAGCAACTGTGGTTTGATTACAAAGAAAGGGAAGTGCTGGCAACTCTCCCAACTTAAAGAAGCTATAGAAAAAAATGACTTGAAAATCCGATTCCATATATTTTAATTGGAAACTGTATTTTATTGTTAAAATAAATTTTATTAGATGTTTTAATTAGCATATATCGCACAAAGTTCCTCAAATTGAAACTCTGTATTATCAGAACTTCCCTGCTATCAATTTTGGCACAAGTTCTTTCATGTTCAGGTATGTCTAATTCAAGCCAGTGTGGACACATGACTTCAAAAGAGAATTTTGGAAAGAGGGCTGCGCCTTCAGAAGACATTGTTTGCAAAAATAAAGCATAATGAACAGATCTGACCACAGACAACATGAAACCCTGAACAGAATTTAAAGAAAAGAAGGTGCTTTTCAACCTAGAAAAATTCACCTGAACCTGAAGCCCCGTTTTCCAGCACTATCCAATCTCTCACTTCTAGCCTCGTCCTTCACCTGTCTTACTGCGTGCTCACACCTCCCAAAATTGTGTGTCATGAAGGTGAGTCTGCACACAAGCTGTTAACTACTGAGCAAGTGCTATCTGTAAACAAAGCATGGGTCTATGGGGGCTACAGTCTACAGGGACGTGAAGCCTGTAAGTACCTTAAGAAGGTGCTACAAAGGGCCTACAAAGAACTACAAAGATGATCAAGAAAATGAAGCACCTCTTTTGCGGGAAGGATGAGACACCTGGGTCTATTTATGCTGAAGAGAAGACTGAGAGGGGACTTCATCAACACTTACAAATACCTAAAGGGTGGGTGTCAAGAGGACAGGGTGAGGCTCTTTTCAGTGGTGCCTGGTGACAAGAGGAGGGGCAACGGACACAAGCTGGAACACAGGAACGTGAAGAAAAACTTCAGTTCCATCTGAACGTGAAGAAAAACTTTACTTTGAGGGTGCCAGAACCCTCCAGAGAGGTTGTGGATTCTCCTCATCTGCTGGAGATATCCAAAACCCACCTGGATGTGTTCCTGTCCAGCCTGCTCTGGCAGGGGGGTTGGACTAGATGATCTCTGAAGGTCCCTTCCAACCCCTACAGTTCTGTGATTCTGATTCTTACACCACCCTTGATTATAAAACCACATCAAATTCCCTCAGGCATCATGAGCACTGGCTACGAAAATACACTTTAATGCATCAGACTAGACACTAAGAAAAGCAGAAGGGAAAAAAACCCTAAACTTGCATGAAATATGCTTTGGGAAAAAAAGGAGGGAAAAAAAATCATTCTACAATTTCACAATTTTTCAGACAAAGTTTGAGGCGCATCCCAAATAAAGTGTTTTCCCTTTGCGTCAGAATTGTTCATCTAAATATAGATTGCTGATTCAGGAACACCACTTAGAAGAAAATATCCTGCCTTGCAAGGGAAGTAGAAACTGGCCTTCGCCATGAATTGCCACCACCACTAATGAAAGTGGCTAGCTGGATGGCTAACGAGACCTCTCATCAGGGAATGTTAATGGAGAGGAATCAACCTTATAGGCACTAAGCGAACAATCAGGTAATGGAGTCAAGGAACCATATAGGCAAGGTGGAAAATAAATGCCAGGGACTTGAGAAATCTAATCAATGCCTGATTAAGCTAATTGAAGCCTGGCCACTGAAAATTAATGATTCGGAAAATTGCTCCCAGAAACAGAAAAAAAAGCAAAGATTGCTGGATCTCACATAAGAGACAGAAGGTTCAAATGTGAAAGCAGTTACCAGGAGATTAATACCTGGTACCCAGGGTACATAAAAGTTTGATATCTCACCTTTCACCACATTAAGTATATTGCTTCCCTGCTGCTTCTCCAAGCCCGTGCACCCACGAAGTCTCTGAAGTCCATTAGTTTGATTTTTTCTTAACTGTAAGAATAAAGCCTGTAAGACAGGCTGAAAAGAACAGTAATGTTCTAATTACTCCAGAATGTCTTCCTTTTCAACTTCAGTGAAAACAAAGGGCCTGTGTTCAAATTGAAAAACATAAAGTAGGGATGCTAAAAATAGCTATGGCATGAAATGCAAAATACACTTCACCATGTGCTGAGGTACAATTGTTCTAATCCTAATCACCAGAGTTTGCAACTAAAGGCTTCTCTAAAAATTCTTATTGAACTAGGCGGGTTTTTTTTTTTAACCTTTATCTATGTATTCCTGGGTCTCCATGGACTACTCCTGGGATCTGCAAGTGACCACTTGAAAAAGAAATAAAGCAGGCCTAATATCACAACACTTGCACTTATTACACAGGAGCCTGCACCTCTAGAAGAAATTTCTCAAGGTACTTGAGAATCAAAAAAAGGTTGAAAGCCATTAGGCCGGCAGACCTTTGGCACAGACGACCGCCTGAGCCTGTGGGTGGGCAGGCAGGCAGCCTGAGTTCAGCTCCAGGCACTAGTAATTCAGGCACTTCACCAAGAAACGAGCAGCGATACTTAGGTTTTTTTTTTTTTTTTTAAACCATTAAGATGTAAAAATAGTTAAAATTGTACCTTTCAATATGTAGTGCTTTTCTTCAGCCAAGAGATCCCGAACCAAATTCTTGTGGTTTCCATGGAGTTCTGCTAAGCCATGAAAAGTAGATTGTGGACAGTCCACGGGAGCATATCATACAGCGCTATAATTCATCCATTAAAAGTCTGATGAGAAGAAAGTGCATGCTTTCACTAGTAGTCATTTCATTCTTAAATTCATTCTGAATTCTTCTGATTATATCACCTGCACTTCATTACTCGTTTGAGATGTTCTCTTCATTGCACTCACATTTTTAAAGGCCAGCTGTGACAAAATTGAAGGTGTGACAGCAGTTCTTTGGCATGAAATGGTTTAAGGATTTCCACTTTAAGGGAACACTGATTTTAGCCTGCCATTGTGGCAAGTTTACTGCCAGCTTTGCTAGCTCCCGCTGAAGTTTACCCTCATTTCTCTGACCTTGATTACATGGTTTTGGAGCATGTTAATAATTTAATAACTCGTTGGTCTTCCATTTTCCAAACTATTAATAAAGAGACCAACTCCCACACATGTGCAGGAACTTGAGACACCCCAAAGGTTATTTGTATCCCTGAGGAAAATGGAATAATTTTCCTGATCTGTTTTATGCTCTTTATCCACACAAGGTGTTACTTTCTTGGAGTATTACTTTGCTTAGAACATCCAAGATATTAAAGTGTTACTATGCCTACCTTGGACAAGCCGTGATGGCTAAATGGCATACTTGTGTGCAATTAATATGCAGCTACAGAGATTCCCAAAGCTGTTTGAATGTGACACCGCTCAGCAAGTCAGCACTGAAAGAGAGGAAATGGGTGGGGTTTAGGCATCAATTCAGCTGAGACAGGCATTCTGCCAGGGACTGTAAATCCTATCAGAACAAAGGGAACGAAAAAGTCACTCCTTGGGATCTCAGTGATCCAGCAATTCAAACAGCTCTTTTGATTACAGAGAATGTAAGATGGAATCTGTCTTCTGCACTGATTCCAAAGGAAGACTTGCATCTCAGACTTTTACCTCCTCACACCACCTTTTTAGTGAAATCTGTATCCTTTTGTTTCTTTAGCTGTCACTTTAAGAAGTGATTATGCACACAAATCTACTTTATCAACTGGTTTTCATTCATCTATATTCATCTTATACATTTAAAGAATTAGTGAGGTGTAATATTCCTTTACAACATTTGTGCAATTTTTTTTTCCCCTGCCATGTCATCAAACTGTTTCTGGGGTTTTTTACAACTGTAACTTTAATCACCCTATCAGTCAGGTTGGCAAGAGCTGAAGGAAGGCTCACTGGTCTGTAGTTCTCCAGTATATTATTGAGGCTTTTTAAAAATATAAGTACAATATTTGATAGCTTCAAATATGATTGCTGACTTAAACAAGGAAATGTGTACTTTAATTAGCAGCCATTTTACTCTAAAGTTCACTAAGATGCCTATTTATGCTCCATCCAGCTTGTTGCTCTCCTTAGTTTATTACTTCTCTACCTTTAGGCTCTTCAGCAATTTAGACTGTCACCTTCCCAGCTGGGAAGAAAGAACTTCCAAATCTCTGTTCCATTAAAGACAAAATTCCTCAACCTGCCAGTTGTCAAAATGCCATCTCTTGAAAGGAGATCTTTACTTCAGGATCTGCCTTGACTTAATCCGTCAGCTATCAGTGCTCTCTCATGTGGGGCAATGTTTGTCATAGATATAAAACCCATGCAGACACTTGCATGCAACTTCTGCCATGTCCCTAACATATTTTTTTAACAGAAACTACGTCAGTGACTCTACACTGAAAACAAAGCAGAAGAGAGAACTAAATCAGACTTTCCTCCACAGCGGGCAAAGTACTGTACTCTGCAGAAGCAGAGCTCAAAGGTTATTGGAGTAGCCTAGGAAAGGCTTCCCCTCTATTTGCATGTCTGTTTGCATTCTTCATTTCCCCTAAGTTACTGCCTTGAATCAGGATACAGGCTTAATTACCAGTGCATCAAATTTCTCTTATTTATCTGTCCAACCTTTACTATCGATTTAGGACGACACGAGGTCAAAAGGCAACTAAACATGCTGTTCCAAAATAACTAAGAAAAGCATTGTTTGCTGAGCTGCTATCAACTCCTTCTTCTTCCAGACTGCGCAATCCTCTTTTCCTTTCTGCCAAGTGCTATTGCACAAGAAACCCTGTCCTGAAAACACTGGTCATTTCAAGTACATCAAATAGATTTATGTCACTTTATAACATTCCTATGGAAAACTACAGGCTTTACATCCTGTGTATGGTAGCCTTCCCCAACTGGTGTAAGACTACTGAATTTAGTCAAGAAAGCCCTCTTCCAAATCAATTTCCACATCAACCAGCTCTTTATAGAAATAGACATTATTCCCCAATACCATCACAAGCTTTATTGCAAAAGGACCAAAGGAATCTCACTCCAAAAGTACTATGTTAAACATTTGTTTTCCTAAAATCTTCAGTTTTTACTATTCCTGGAATGTTCTCAGCATCAAGAATCAAGTTCTTAAGTGTTCACAAATAGAAAGTATAAAAAGGCAGCAGATATGATCGAATTAAAATTTCCTCTTGAATTCAAATGACTGCATACTTTTTTTTTTTTTTTTTTTTCACAATTCAGCCATTTTTCACATTGATTTAGCAATCTACAGAAGTGTGTGTATTTTACAGGTACTTACTGGGTGCAGCACAGTAAGATGTTTATATGGAATTTTAAAAGAATTCCATGTAGTCTTTATCCAGAACGACACTGAAATGGACAAGAATAAGTTGCAGCTCAAGATTAGAAGTTCCAAAAAATACCCACTGAAAAACATGGTTTTATTATATATCTGCACTTTTATTCCATGCAACTGTCAGAAAATGCCAGTCATGAAATGCCATCTCTGAGCTGACTGATAAGATCAGTTCCTTATCTCTTTTTTAGTTCTTGGCAATCTCCCTTGCCATACCAGTCACAAAAAAATAGGCCAGGACAGGTTGGGGATAACTAACATGTAAAAAATCTACTAAAGTGTGTGTATATATATTCTAGAAGTATATACATCTGGCTACATTATTTATTTTTTTTTTACCAGACATACAAAAAAAAATGATATTCACCTTTATCTGGAAACAAGTGAAAAGTGAAAATGAGCCAGCTTTGCATATGTAAGCAATCTTATCAGGGTCTGGTGAGTTCAGCTCTGAGGGAAGGTCATATTTTCATGTGCTGGTACACAAGGGAGACTTGATCCTTCTGATAAGAGTTTCAGGTATCTACTGAAACCTACATAGGAACTGAAATATAAAGATTAAATAATTACTGACAATGTCTTCTACCTAAATCAGTAAAAGATAAGTTTCCAGTCTGAATTAATCTTCTCCCGACAAAGAAGACACTCTCTGATTCTCTTAACAATTTCATGGTGTATCCCGAAGTTACCACAAGCCTTGAGAGATAAGGGTTTTCCTCTCTTAGAAAATCAAGTTATTAAATTGGTCAGAGATGACTCTACCAGAAATGTATTCAATCTTCTTTATTAATTACCATAGGAATCTACTTTGAGAGTCATATATAACATTTTGCTCAGTTTTCACAGATAAAATTTATTATGTACAAAAATTCCTAGGATTTTAATTTAGTAAAACCCCAACAGTACTTACCCAAGCAAGTTATTCTCTGTACAGCAAAGAGCTCTGCAGGACTGATTCATTCTTTTACAGTGCATTAGTTTAATCACCTAGGAGATTTCTAACAGACAATGAAATCTAAACAGGAGCAGGAACTTCAGTTATCTTTGGATGAACATATTTAGTTTCACATTCTATCCTAGCACAAAGCAAAATAACACAGTCTAAATACACTTCAGTTTCATCCTCAGAATTTATTTGACTTTTGTTGGATTTAAAAAGGCAGAATGAGATAAAGTATATTAATGTTGCAGTTAAATTCGTGTTCTCACATTAATAATTCACTTTAAATAGAAGCCTATATGATTTTTTAAAATGTTTTCATTTTACTATTTTCTGACATACAGTAGTTGCAATAACGTGGTTAAATTTATTTAGAAGGGATGAGTGGGCCAAAGTAACAACTACAACTAATTATGGAGCAACCTTCTGTTATACCCTATACCTGTTTTTTCATATATGTATATAATTTGTTGTATTATACAGTTTCCCAATTATCAAGGAATCATCCAGGGAAATTCTCAAGATATAGTGACAGATTGTTCAAACAGTAGCGAACCCTAATGAGCAGACTAAATCAACAAACAAAAGGACAAATTCCTATTTTCCCTATTCAAGGAACATTCTTTCCTGGTAAGAAGATACTGGATCAGGTCCAAACTGTACAAAAATAAGACAGAGATGATAACAAAACAGATATGATAGCCCAAGTTAATAATAAAAAACCCCCAAAAAGGCATAAAAAGAGAATGAACCTTGTCTATTCCCACTTTCTCAGTCTCTAGCTGATGTGAATGTATTTTGCTCTGTAAAACCCCATATTTTAATAAATCATGCCAATGGCTTTTTTAAAAAATAACCCTTCTAATTTACTGGTTTTCCTTCACTTATTTTCTGCCTCCTTAGTGTTTCTGCGTCGTAATTGTAGAACTCTTCATAATCAAAGATCTCAGTGGTTAAAATTATATACCATTATATTCCTATTTAATTTTAAGGCCTGTATAGAAATATGTAGCTGGGAGATAACATGCAAACAAATTTGACTTATAAGAAAGTTTTTGGTATAAAGCTCAGAAAGTTCTTCACCCATAGTGGAAGTATGTAGGAACAAATCTATACCTCCCACACCTTGCTTCTCATTCTACATGATGCTGATGGTGTCTGAGGAAAGCCAGTCAAGGGTTGTCCCACCTACACATCAGATGGCTTTGCCATGAAAGGATCATGGTTTTCACAGGAGTGAGGGTCTTCCCTGCACTCAGGCTGGGAGGTGAGAAAAATACTTTCCTATCTGGCAGCGTGAAGTGACTTGAAAAGGAGATCTGAATCCAGAGAAAGTAGGAATTAGGCTAACGTGGAAGAGAGACATACATTTTGCTGCCTTAATTCCCAAGATCAGTGAATACTGATTTATTTTTCATTACAAATTTGTTAATGTGAAGCCAATATAGCTTTTCATTATTGACAAGGAAAGCTTTGCCATCAACTCTTTATGCAAATCAACCTGTAACTATTAGTTAATAGGCTAGCCCAGTTCCTTCCCCCGGTAAAATCATAGAATGGTTAGAGTTGGAAGTGACCAACCATTCTATGATGTGATTGAGTGATCTAGTGATCTGCATGCGAAATACAAGCAGGTCTGACCTACTCTATCCTGTTGATCTCTATACATTTAGATAACAGCTGTGCATGGAAAAGTCTAAATTAAGGACATAAGAGTATCAACCAATATAGCAAAGAACCAGTGCAATATTTATTAAGGTGGTCTGTGAGAAAAACGGGAAAGTCATGACCCTGTTTCACTATATACAGCTCTCAGAAATGTCTTCCAAAGTGATTGAAAAATATGTCTGGTACTGAGTATGTTCAGAATGGAACCTGCACGTAGCAATATGAACACCCTGTAAAAGGGGAAGGAAGAGTATGTACTGACACACATAACGTAACAGACACTCTTATAGTAAATAAACCTCCATCTGGAGCTCCAGCTTTAGGAACTGGATACTGAACTCTGGAAGAACAAATTACATTTCCTTCTAAATATTTTCACAGACAATTTTCACACTGATATAAGAATTATATAAACAGCTGCTAAAATAAATCACCGATATTTAGATTGCAAGCTTTCTGGAGTAGACACTGTCTTTAACTTAATGGTTGTAGAGCCCCCCGTGCCATGCACCTTGTCTCATGGCCCATCTTGTTATCTGTTCCACTGCAGCACTCAGTGGAAATGGGGATCTCAGTGCATAGGTCCTTAAAATGCTTATATACATTTCAAGAAATTAGACCTGTCAAAAGACCTTGCACACCAATTAAGCATAGCAAAGTGCAAGAGAAATTAAGATTCCCATTGTCCAGTCAGAGAACTAATGCTCCAGAGGCTAGCTAAATAATTAAGTCAAGGGTTCCTTGACCCTTGTCACAAAACTATTTGTCCAACCAGAAATCCAGATAAGCTTTTGTATTGTGATTCTCAGTACAAATTGTGATGGGCAACAAAAGATAGACTACTTCATTGCATCTGTATACAATTTCTCTTTTAGTTGAAAAAAGTAATATCCAAAGACTAGCACCAGGAAATGAATGCTGGGGCTGACAAGATTTAGGTTCCCAAGATACCAAAGTGCCTCTTTAGGTTTCTGAGCCATTTAAGGCACCATTTGAACATTCAATGCTTAAAACATCCCCTTCTTCCACTGTTAAAATCAACAAGATGCTGTTGAGTAGATGCACAACCATCTAAATTGTGACCAACTATTACTTTGCCCCAAAAATATTCACAAAGTTACTGTGCTTCCATCTCTTTCTCAGGAGCAGCAGCAGCACATAAAGAACAATTCTGGATGCTCCTGTACCAAACAGCTATGGGACTCCTCTGTGCTTCAGAGATTCAACTCAACTGTTATGTGACCATCATTATTTCTGAACCAAGGAGATTGCATCTCCACCCTTCTTGCTAGGGCTTTTTCATTTTGTAAAAATGTAAATATATAAATGTAAATATTTCTGAGTGGGAACTGGAATGCCACATCTCCCATCCCCCCAGGTGAAGAAAATTGGGCTCCCAGTGTTGGGGATTTCACTTCAAGCATGCCAATGAGGATGAATGAAATGGGACAGTCACAGAAGGATGTATTTTAACAGCCCTGTTTACGTCTAAGTGCCATGTCTACAGAACTGGGAATCTGACAGACCCTCGGGGATGACTTCAAGGACTGGAATGAGGCTCAAGGCACAGAGTTGCCTATGGAGAATGGAGAGAAAATGTAAAAAACCAGGGCCTTTGATCCAAATACAACCATCCAGCATCTTAGAAGGTGTGCCTGTATCATGTAATGAACCCAAACGAGCCCATACCCCCTCAGAGAGCTGTATTGCACTGCACGGATACATCAGCTCAGGTCCCAAGACAGCACAATCAAATTAGTATAGAACAGGGATCTAGTTAATAAGTCCTGCCCTTCAGCAGGCAAATATAATATCATATTAGCAGTGTTACACTTTGGGTATAAGACATTAATAAGGTTATATTATCTAGGCAGCTCCACATCGCATCCCATTCTGAAACATACATGTGCTGACTCTTGTCTGGCTTTTTTGTTTCCTTTTCTTGTTTATTTTAATACCTCTGGCACTCCAGTAAGCACTCCCGTCCCAGTGTCCACAGAACACTTGAAGAGCAAACACACTCGATTTTAAAATCTTGGGGCCCGACTTTAGGAAGTTGTCTCGGTCCAAACACGCTTTGCTGAGGGCAAATTCAAAGCTTGGAGCAAAGCTCATCGGGTAACGAACCTCAGGGGCTATTAATCCACAACCTGCAATTTGTAAATGTGCAGGATACTGACTCAGTAGAAAAAAAAAAATAATAATTTTAAACATCTGTGGTATTCTTTCAATTCAAGATTAATTACACTGCTCAGATTGTAATGTTAGCCAGAAATTTCAAGTCTCTCCGCTGCTATGTTGAGAATGCCGCGTTCCCCTTTGTGTTTATCGCTGCTGCACTACAGTAGGAGGCTTCCTGCCCAGCACAAGCTCATGTTCAGTTCCGTGTCCTACATTTATTCCACAGCTCACCTTGCCTGCCTTTTCTTTCTCTCTTTGTCTGAAGCCCTCCTGAAACTCTTTGTTACACGGCATTAATTATTATTATTATTATTACTTTTAAGACAAAAGCTGTGTACATACCCCCACATCACTCCGTCCAAATGGTGATATAAATGAAAATCTAAACAGGCTGTTTAATCCTTTTGAGAAGCTAATAATTATTTTCAATCAGCAAAGACTATTCTGCCATTTCAAAGAATGATTAATGAGAGCAAATGTGTTTGTAATTTATTAGCAGCAGCTTGGCTGGGGGGGGTAGGGGGGAGGATAACTTAGGAATGGCAGCTATAGCATCAACATCTGACGATGTGAAGGCACTTCTGCTCCATATTATAAAGTCAAACATGAGGCTGCCTCTTTGTTGATTTATGCTCTGCACAGTGATACGGAGTGCCTGGGTTTTATTCATGAATGGCTTTGCCGTTATTTTTTGTAGAAGTGTCATGGAAAACAGAAATCCATGAGTATGTACCCCTTCCACAACGCTCACTCAGCCATCAGTATTCATCAAGGTATGCTTCTTTAAGAACAGAAGTATATCACAATAAAGCAGGAGGGAAAAGGCAAACAAGCAGAAGGAAAGCAGAGGATTGACTGGACTGAGATAGGAGGAACATTAAACCACTCTATCTAACACCTGGTGAAATAACTTTATGGCCCACATACAGCAGAGTGTCTGAGAATTCTGCAGACTGGAATATGTAATTTCATCTCCACAACACCCTTGCAAGAAGAGAATATGTCCATGTCACAAACAGGAAAGTGAGGCATGTCAGGGCTGGAAATTCCCTAAATATTACCTAAAATTTCCCTAAAATTACCTAAATATTTCTAAAATTTTACTCTTAGGGTTAGGCCCCTCCAAAAGAGGACTCAGATGATTCAAGTGGGACTTCATGTGCCTAGACAACCTACCTGACAGCTGCCAGACTCAGCTGTCATTCTGTCTTGAAAATGCCCAGCTTTTCCAGCCCAGAGCTTTCCCCCAGTCCAAGCTGCAATTGGAACCTAGAAACTAGAAAGGCAATTCCCGTGTGTAAATGACCCAAGCATTCAATTTCCCAAACAAGTTAATACATGCAGCATTTCCAAAGGTAAAAACATCCAGGCTAAGGGTATTGCACTTGGACATTTCACTTGTTATAGGGCCGGTGGAGTGTCTGCAATATGGACAGACGTGGAAAAGCCTCAAATTCCAAAGCAGTAACATTTTTGCATGCAAAAAGACATCTGTGGGAATTTTCAGCTTGGTACTGAATGGATGGTGTGTCCCTCACAAACAACTGACAGGACCAAGCTGGAAGTGGCTGAAACCCCTATCCCTCGCTTCCGTCCCAAGAGGGTGCTTCTTTGGTAGCTGGGATCAGTAGCAGCACCATCTGCCCCTTCTTTTGAAGTTGTGTCACTATGCAGATAGAAAAGCAAAATTGAAAGAACCAGAAGGAAAACTTAGGCACAGCATCACAGCATCTCTTGTTCGTCCTTCTTGTAGTCCTGGCATCTTGCTTTCTGACTTTGCTTTTTATTTTGTATTAATGTAGAGGGGAAAGGGGGAAACCATTGTATAAATAAGCAATTATTCTCCTCAATTTAGCACTTGAGAGACACCATCTGGAGCATTGTGCGTAGTTTGGGGCTCCCCAGAATGAAACAGACATTTGCAGACTGAAAAGACCAATCAACTTGTTGGAGCACATATGACGAGAGGTTGAGGAAGTTGCAGGGGGGTTGGACTAGGTGACCTTTAAAGGTCCCTTCCAACCGAAACTACTCTATGATTCTATGAAACTGCGTTTGTTCAACCCAGAGGAAAGGCTAAATGATAGTCCAGTTTCTATTTTCAAATTCCTAAAGGGGATAGAAGAGCCAGAAAGGAAACAGAAACAGTTTCTCCTCAGCAGTGCGCAGCAGGAGGACAAGAGGCAACGCTGAAAACTTACGACATGGGAGACTCCAATCACCTGCAAAGGGGAAAAAATAAGACATAAGAAGACTGGTCAAGCAAAGGGACAGGCTCACAGAGAGGTCATGAAACTTCCACCCTTGGTAATATTCCAATTTTTTATTTGAAAAATGCTTTGAGTAGAGGCATTGACCAAATGACCTCCAAAGACCCTCTCTAATGTAGCCTGTGCTATGATTCTGCCCAAACCTTCTTGCACCGTGATAATTAGAAAGACACACATTTGAACTGATGCAAGAGTAAGAAGGATATGACACAGAGGTTGACCTCCAGCGCTCAACGCTACGTCCACATTTTTAGGAAGTAGTGCCTTAAGCTGGCGAGCTGTCTTTCCCAACTTGAGCAACAGTTTCTGCACAAAGGGGAAATGAATGACATACCATAAAGGTTTTCTGAGCAATCAGGAAAAAATAATAAAATAAAATAAATCATTCTCAAGAAATTCACCTTGCAAACCCAGCAGTTTCTCTTCAAGGCAGACATAACCCATGTGGGCACTGAATTTGGCAGCATTACAGGGATAATATTTTCTGAAGGATGAACTAGTCTTGTAGCCTTTTGCCTGTATGCTAGGCACAGATACGCTTCCTTCGTCAACTATCAGCTGGCACGCACGTCTTCTTGTTCCACCTCATTCTTAGTTAACCAACCTATTTACAGTGAACACCACAAGCAAGAACCTTTGGGGGGATATTTGTATGGCACATTATGAATCACATTTTTTGGCCCTTCTTTTACATCACAGAGTACTGGTCACAGCTGGAAGCAGAACACAGTCCTCCTCAGATCAATGGTGTGCTCTGATATGACAAATTCTGTGTTTTCATTCTGTTCCCTTTGATGTTTCTCTCTCTTCTCAAGCCTCATCTTGTTTTTATTCTATACATTGTGTTTGGCTGAATTAGACTACAAAGCCTTGCAGAAGACGTTGGTTTGAACAAGACTTCAAAAAATGGCTTAGTACATCTGGATACCTCAAGTTGAGTGACACTTTAATATAACTGGATTTTTACAAAATGATGGACACCTGCTCTTTGAAAAATCAGGCTCCTCTTAAATTGTATGACGATAAGCACCACAGAAGTGATGCACCTGAAACTAATAGACGCTTATGAAAAATCCTGTGCCTCTACCATGATTGATAGAGAACTGTGTACGTTTAGAGCATCCTTTTTTAAGAAAGAGCCGCATGTCTGGCTCAAGGGTAACAGCATCGTTGGTTTCACGTGCAACCACCTCTCATAGTGCACCACTGTATTAATCTATTCTGAATAAAGGAGAAGAGTGCTAAATTTTTAATGAACAGTGTTTCCACCTGTCTCAAGATAATGAAAGAATGTAAAGCTGTTCTTAGAACTTTAGAGAAAGCAAGAGTAATTAGACACTATCGGCACCTATAACCTTGGGCTGATAACACCACCATGTTTTGTGCAGAAAGGGAAGATATTTTTTTTGGTAGGGATCTATTCTTTCTAAAATAAAATAATTCCATTACTCAGGGGAGCAGCATGAGGGAAAAGAAAGCTCTGTGTTGCAGATCATGCTGTAATCCCCCTGTTCCATAAGAACACTGGGGTCCTGTGGGCAAGGGGCAAGACCTACAAAGCCAGTACATGAGCGTACACTCACCTCTGACCTAAGAGAAAGCCTCTGCCATGAAAGAAAGTGCCCAGTTCTTGAATATTCAAGTAATTACTGCTTGAGCTTCTGCATCTTATAACATGAAGATCAGAAGTGTTTTCCTTACCTCGTTGCTGATGTGTTGGCAGAGGAATGACAAACAATATCGAGGCAGGAGTCTCATGCCCACCTTGGCAAAAGCTGACCATCCTTTAGTGAGTCTCCCGTTCTGCCTTATCATTCGAAACAGCTTGTGTGCATTAGGGATGAAACGGTATCTCCTTGCTAATGCACGAAGTACAGTACCCAGTCCGTGACAAGACACTTCCAGGCTTCTCTCTATCAAGTCAAAATGGTGTCAGATTTCTTTTGTCTGTGTTTGAAAGG
This sequence comes from Pedionomus torquatus, assembly GCA_013398155.1. Classification (NCBI taxonomy): domain Eukaryota; kingdom Metazoa; phylum Chordata; class Aves; order Charadriiformes; family Pedionomidae; genus Pedionomus; species Pedionomus torquatus. The sequence continues at coordinate 105,679 of VZRU01010754.1, forward strand.
CAACGGCCTCCCCCACGAGCGTACATGTGAACAACCATCACATAAGGGGCGCCGGATGGTGACACTGGGCTCATGCAGGTTACGAGGCAGAACGACTGCTCCTCATCCTGCTGCCTGATGAAATCAAATACATTAATAAACCCAACACTAATGAAGAATACCACATATCAGAGTATGGATTATTAAAAGGCAGCATTTCCATTTCACTCAGTTGTGAGAAAAGAACAATCTTGCGGGTCTGCAGGTGTCCTGGGGCTGCTTAACTGACCCTGCAGACCTGCTATGGACACTGAATTTTGAGGACCTCCTGGCAGCACCACCACTTTTCATGGTAATGCGGCTTTTTGGCCACTGGATGGGCCAGATAGAGCTCCTCAAATGTGAAGTAAAAGCAAAGATCTTACTCTACACGCTCAGAATGCTTAACTGGAAATACAGCGCAGTATTTTAATGGTAAGGGAGTAAAGATATGAGGGGATATCTTGAATTTGATTCTACTTATCACTCAGAGCAGGTTTATCCTGGTTTTTAAGAATGCAAGGAGGAACACAAACCAGCTTACCACAGAGATGAAAATTATGTTATCAAAAAAAAAAAAAAAAAAAATTANTAGAAGGGTAGCAAAGGAGCAGCATGAGGATGAAACAGAGAGTAGTCTCCATGAGTTATGTAGGGCATGTATAAGAAGAATCACTGAGACAAAATGTGTAAAGGGCATGGCAGTGCAAGATAATATGATGTAGGAATACTGAAAACTCTCTGCTACTGAACTAGCAGAGACCTTGACAGAGGACATAAGAATGTCTGAGGATCTGAATTAGATTTTTTACAAAGGCCAGCATGAAAATGAGTAGATAATTAGTATGTCCTAAAATACGGTTTAAGTGCATCGGAGAATAAGAGAGAAAGATGGTGGTATAGCACCTGCCACCATCAGACTCCAAAGATAAAGATGTAAGTGAATCTAAATGGATAAAAGCTTGGAATATTGTTGGTCCTAAATGGGTGACACCTGACAATATTCAGTTATCAGGAATCAGCACAAATAAGAAACACATGCTATCATAAGGTATGTATCAGAGTATTAAAGAATAACTCCTATTTTCACCTTACCTTAAAAAAAAAAAAAAAGAAACTGTGAAAATGAGAAACATCAATGCGATGCAGGGGAAGTAAATTTTTGGCTGTTCTCAATAATTCTTTTCTCAATTAAAGTTGGGGGTTGGGATTTTTTTTTTCATTACTATAGTCATACAGCCGTTACACACTCATAAAATTCTCTCATGTTTCAGCTGTCAGATTTTAAATACAGACATCCAAGGGAGAAAAGTTATGCACATGTTTTATTTGATTCAGAATGAAGTACTCTGCACATCAGTCAAGTGTTCTAATAAATGAGGAATCAGACAATCTAGATACAAATAATCTCTATATTCAGAAAATCTGCTCTGCTGGATACTATGGGAAAAACTGAATTGAGCATATATTGCACAGGGCACTTGAGTTTGACCATATAATTCAGCATAACTTGTAGTACACAGGACAACTTTGGCAACACTACTTAATGTAGACATACTACCTTGGTGAAAAAAAGCAAGTATTATTAATACAATTTACTCTTGAGGGTTAACTGTCCAGCTCAGCAAGGAACTAAAAGTCCACACTGCAGATTAAATGCAACTGTAAATGCATCAGTTCGAAACTCATTGCAAACAGAGCCTCAGTCCATCCAAGATAAAACTGTGGAGTCTTTCACAAAGGCAAAAGTGATAGGCAGGTTTATAAATAATACAAAGACACATTGTTTTACAAAAATATACGGAGATGACTTGAAGGGGGGATGGAATCAAACTGCTACACAAAGAGACTAGCAATGTACACTGCTGTCTTCCTAAAGCTTTTGTCAGACTATATCTTTCTTAAGCTTTAGACAAGACACATTACCTTTAACACACGCTAAATAAACTCCCTTAAAGCCCCATGGGGAGCCTAGACTCTACCAGGTTAGCATGGGTTAAAGTTGTTTGCACCTACTAACATCACACCTTCAAGTCTTTGTCTAGGCTAAGCATTAGAATAAATGATTTGTTTGTAGGATGTAAGTACACAGAATTAGATAACAAACTCTTCCAGTGGCGTAGACAAAAAGGCAATGTGCTGACAATGGATTGCAGAAGAGAAGTAAGGAGTTAGCTTCCTTGGGGATGCCTGTCTATCCCTCTGTTGTTTATTAATGACCTTGAAAGGTGCTATCTGAATGCGGCCAAAAATATGTGGTAACTCAAAATAGGAGTGTCTCAGAGAATGTTTCAGTTATCCCCATTTAAGCTAAAGGACCCCCTCCACAAAATAGTGGGGCTTCAATACGCATCGAGGCACCCGCATTGACAAAGGTAACGCCATCACGCGATGCATTAGAGGGAAGCGCATCCCCCACCCCATTTGCCTGTCATAACCTGAGCTGTTTTGGACATTCTTCTCCAGTGCCCGGTGGGAATGCACAGCCAATCTATCTAAGGATCTGTAAGAAAAGGTAGGAGGAATGTACACTGGAAGAGCAGAGGTGCTCAAGTGGAGCTGACCTGCACCAGCAGGGAAGTTGCATGTATAGATTTGATCTTTAGCCTTTCTCAACAGACACCTATCAATGTAACAAAGAGGATGCATTCCTAAATTAGGTTATCTAACCTCACCTTGCCAATCCAAGCTTCCTGTAAAGGAAGCCTAGGTTTGAATGTTTTCAGAGAAACAAAGGATTGTTTAGGTTGGAAGGGTCCTCAAAGATCATCCAGTTCCAACCCCCCTGCCACAGGCAGGGACACCTCCCACCAGACCAGGTTGCTCCAAGCCCCATCCAGCCTGGCCTTGAACCCCTCCAGGGATGGGGCAGCCACAGCTTCTCTGGGCAACCTGTTCCAGTGTCTTATCACCCTCATAATGAAACATTTCTTCCTGATACCTAGTCTAAATCTCCCCTCTTCCAGTTTAAAACCATTACCAAACCTTGTCTCATCACTACATGCCTTTGTTAAAAGTCCCTCTCCAGCTCTTCTGTAGCCCCCTTCAGATACTGGAAGGCTGCTATAAGATCTCTCCGGATCCTTCTCTTCTCCAGGCTGCACAACCCCAGCTCTCTCAGCCTGTCCTCACAGTAGGGGTGCTCCAGCCCTCTGATTGTCTTCATGGTCCTCCTTTGGACTCGTTGCTATGTTGGGGGTGTGAGATGGGGGTCAGATTTCCTTCCTGATACTTTAATGGGCAGAGACATTCAGTGAAAAGTTTTTCTATGGCAATAACTATATTCAGGGAATATTAAATCAAGCAGTGCCTGGTTTGCACACAAAAAGCAGTTTATCCATACAAAAATACATAGATGTTTTCTCCTGTGAACTCCATCAGCTTGGTACACAAATTTCCTAAATGTGTAATGTTTCAATTAACACAACATCTAACCTCTGTCGATCACGTTTCAGGCACAGAATTAATCTAACCCACGAGTCTGGCACCAGGAAGATATTTTCCCTCCACAAGTGTCCTGTGCTAATAGTGCAGCAAAAGCTAAATTGTGTTTAGGCCGTTTTCTTTGACCTCAGAATGGCAATTTTCCTTTTACTAAAACTTTTGAGGTTTAGTATTAAATCTCCTGGATGTTTCCATGCTTCTGTAGAACTGACTGTTTGGGTCCCAAATAGTTTAGCCGCTCCACAACACATCATAACAACGTGTTCCCTGAGCTTTCAAACTGTGATATGTCACTGTCATGTAATGTACCAGAGTGGTGGTGCTGGAGCCATGGCAGATAATAAGGTGTTTACCTGTTAGTTCAGTGTCCTTAGGTCCAGCTGAAACAACATATGAGAGGAGAGATAAATCAGTAGTGGAAGCGGATAGTCAGGTTCACATCTTTTGTCCCTGAAAAAAAAAAAAAACAAAAAAAAAACCTAAAACAAAACAAAAAACCCACCCAAGCATATGCTATGCCTACTACAGATTAAGTTAAGTGCACAGATTCTATTTCACTAGGTAAAAATTGCCTGTAGGATTCTCTGTGGTTATAAGAGGGGCAGGAAGTCCCAGAAGACTGTTAAAATACAAAGGGAGTTTCCCCATAACGATCCGTGCTTGATATCTAGCTTATTAGTTGCAGCATGTTTTATTTGACTGTACCTCCCTCTGCTTCTAAAAATAGGACTGTCAAAAGGCATCGCTGTATCAGCTGGTTCCTCTCTGCTAGTTAATCTATTATACAAGAAAAGGACTTTACAAATGGCTACATTAAAGATATCTAATGAAGTCAAAGCAGCTGTTTTAAAACATATTCAAACAAAATCTAGTCAATGAGATTTGGCCTCTGAATTTCATGTTGTACTATTAGGTACGCAAAAATTGAGCTTTTCAGGGGAATGAATTCTTTAAATTAAGTGAAAAGTCAGGCTATTTGAGCACCTCATTATACTCCGTATTGAAGATCTTTCTCATCCGTATTATCCTATTAAGGGTTGCAGTGATACCCACAACTGTATTCACTGGTGTAATAAAAGGACACACACAGCACTGAAACCGCTGCTTTTGATACTTCTGTCCCTATTCAAGCTCAGTTCCTATTTATCTCAACAGAAATTTTGTTACAGGATATGGAATTAAGCCATATGTTTTTAACCTAACAATATATTACATCCTGTAAAAATGTAATTTTCTGGGCCTTACAAAATATCAAAGCTTTAGATCATTATTAATTACTTATGCATGCATATTATTCCTCCTTCCTACTGACAGATCTTCTTTGAAGCAGAATGGGTGCATTTCCTTCAGGCTAGTCTGCCTTAAAAGGGTCAGCTTGAAAACCACATTTTTGTTACGCCTATCAAATGTGGTATCCACAACAGTGAAAATAACACTTAAGGCTACTGCAGCTGAAAGAGACAACAGAGAAAGATGTAGCTGTATCTCTGACATACGACTGTGCACCCATCCCAGCCGTAAGCTGGGATGGGCATGTTTTGCATGCTCAAGCTCTCCTTTCTCCCTTACTCAACGATCTCGTGCACTTCATCAGGGAATTAAAAACTTCCATAATTTTTTTAATAATTCAGAGTATTTTACTTAAGTGCACTTCACCAGAAAGTGCATATTTCTAACCAGGAAGCTTGAAGATTCCGGGAGGATCCCTTCAAGTAGTTCCAAATAAGAAACCATTCAGTCAGGTGGCCCTGGGTAGATTTTGTGCTGGAGATAAATACGGTGGTAAAATGTGGGCATATATATTCCATTTGCAGTCATGAAAGGGACACCCATTGCATCTAACGGAAAACATAATGCTCAGAAAATCATGGCTTTCATGTAGGGCACAATCCTGCTTTAATTAAAGTCAATTTGAAATCTGATATTAATATCAGTGGGAGTCGGTGCAAACCTATGTTTTTTCAGGAATCAGTTTAATTCGTTGTACTTCAACTAGCAATTCTGATTCCTACACCTCTAATCAAAGGCCTGAGAGGTAATTCCCAGCTATAAATATTTATATATCAGAAGAAAACGGGAGGTCCCCATGGATTCCTTCAAAATATCACTGCCAGCTTTTACAAAAGTCATATTACTGTATGTAGCAAGCGCTGTTCACTGCACCTAAAGTGATAGTGGTTACAACAGGTAAGAATTTCAGAGGCGACCACTAATAAGTATAAAGTGGAGGAAAAATCCTGCCATAAAGCAGCTAGTTATAATCTATCAAAAATTAACACAACAGAGTTGTTAAATCCAAATCAGCAATGGCCAAAACATGTGTTTGTCTTGCAGAATCAATCACTAATTTGTGGACTACATATTCAAAATCAATATTGTCATGATGTATTTAAAATAAGCAAGTGGTTATATCTAATGGGTGTTTTTTAAAAGACGAGACATCACATCAAGTAATACACTTTTGTTTAATTTAATTCTGTGATCCCTTCTGATCACATTCTGCTTTTTCTCTCATAGTCCTCCCATTTCCTTTTCCTTCCACTCCCACCTTGTTATCTCTTATCATGATATTCCCTCCCACCCATCTGTGTCCCCCCCACCTTCGTTTGCCCTGTCCTGCTTATATGCACTGAGCATCAGCAGGGCCACCCCAGTACCCCAAACAGTGTGTCTGCTCCATCAGCCGTGGCCTTCAGAACCTTTTATTCACTGCTGATTTGCTTCCATAGGACACAAAGAAGTGTGTGGGTCCAAGTACCAATTCTGTTGTTTGCACACTAAATTGGAGAACCTTCCATGTAACCTCTCAGCGGAGTGAGTTATTCACCACCCTGGGGTGCCTTAGTTTCTGCAGCGTGGCCAAATGGATTGCACATACGACTGGGAGCCCAGAAACTCCTGAAGTGCCAGTAATAGCTTTAACTAATGATTCTTTCAATGGATCCCGACAATTCATTAATCCTCTTTGTCTCAGATTATCTGCAAAGATTGGTATAATAATGCTTTGCTCGCCTTCCTAACATGATTTTGCAAGAAACAGCCTGACATCCAAATTTTATTCTCTCTATATATATGCTTGAGTTTCATTTATTTCAATGGGAATTATGCTTTTTCATCTGAAGGCAGAACTCAGCCTTTCTACATTCAAGATTATGTTGCTCTCCAAAGATGTAAAACTCAAGCTTTATTACACTTTTATCAAGATACATATGCAAAATCAAAAGTTGAGCAGAAGGCTGTTACTCCCATTAAGAAGAAATATGACAGGAAAAAGCAAACAAGGAAAATGAAGAATGGTGTTCCCTTTAAATTAGAACAAATTTGTGTCCTAGAATAGAAGATGGAACAAAAAGATGCGTGCTTTCAAGGGAAAGTATGTTAAGTGCTGAAGACATTGACTGAATTGTTCAAGAACACTTCATGCTTACTTAATGACTGATTACTCAGTAATGTTCCCAAGGTCAGCAAAACCTTGGGTATCTGTCATCTGAATGCCAGTTCCATGAGTTTAAGTGACCAGAATTGCAGTAACTTTAGACAGCTGACATTTTTAAAAGCTGCCTCCTCTTATGATATTGTTTATTTATTTCAGCATAGTCAAAGTATCTGTATTCCATCCGTTTAAGACAAAGTCCTAATGAACAGCACTCGTGTCCAAACGCTTAGACTTTCCTACTTCACACGCCCAAAGCAAAAACCAAACAACAACGTCTCCCAAGAAACATGTCTTCAATCCTCTCATTTCTCCTCCTCGGAGAAGATGTAGTAGAAGAGACAGCATGACCCAAAGGTCAACAGATTCATGCTTTGGCAATAAATGGAGGAAGCAAATTCCATGATAATAGATTCCTGACTCAGATGTGCCCTGTATCCAACCCCTCATCTGTTAGCCCAAGCTCTGCAGAGATCTCCAATTCTGTATTATCACAGATGGAGAGGAGACGTTCTTTTTGTTAACTAGGAAGAACATATTTATGGCTTCAGGATTTAAAGCTAACTATCTCCTAACCTTAAACGTATCAAAAGGCAGAGAATGGGTGCACAGTGCCCTTGTGTAGGGGACACAAGAGAAGATACATATTCTGCTCTAGCTGAAGCTTTCAGCAGCCTCTAAGGTGTGGCTCCACAAAGAGCATTTTGCCATGAGCTAATGATGAGGTTTTAAAAGCATAAATCTACTGAAAGGAAAGGTTACAAATGCCAAGCCGCTATTTATCAGCTTTTTGGACATCTAGAATCAACGTAGGAAGGGATCTGTAATAAAAGCTGCACACACTCCCTCAGCTGACTATAATTTTAAACTGTTCAGTAAAACGTAACATGAAAAAAATCTGTTCATACCAAAAATGCTGTTCCTAGGGTTACATTTGAGCACCATGACATTACAATATAAATTATATCCTCACAAGAGCATTAGAAAAATGGGTAATTAAAAATGCCAATTTATACATACATGAAACACATTTTTATTGCTAAAATTAAGTGCTTATTATAGAAACCAATTATTATGCTATACCTCACTTCAGATTTTACGAACTAAATCTACAAATAGCTTGGGTGCCTAACTCCACCTTTAGGTACCACAGGCTAATATTTCAGCATTACCAGAACCTACAGATCCTTTTCAATCACCGCTTAAATTTGAGGGCAGAGCCGGAGATCAACAGGTAAGCACACGCCAGACCGTGAAGCTGCTCGTTGCCCTCCCTCATGCCTAATCCCTGCTGGAAATCCCACATTCAGCATTTTGGGGGGAGAGGCAAGGGGGGAGCAGCAGGGTCAGGGCACACATCTGTCAGGATTAGGACACACGCACATGTATTGAGAAATACGTTCTGAAGTCTCCTCTCCGCCTGATTCATTGAATGATCTTGAACCCATCCTCCTGTTTCTCTGGGAAGCGGCCAAATGTCAAAGCTATTTGGTATTTTGAAAAAAACCTGTCTCAATCTGTCCTGCTATAGCTGCTCCACTTTGTATAAACATTTGTACATTGCTTGGAACACACACATGAATCTGGGTCTCCCATAAGACCACTTTAACTAGCAGGCTAGTCCTACAGGCTCCCTTTCCCAACGAAGTAGAACATCTTCAATAGGAGATACTTGCCCAAAAATATGTTATCACCTCTGACACTGGAAACCTGTGCTTATATGTTGCTCCAAATCAGATCAAATACAAACATGGTCTGAATACTGAACTGTTATCTTGCATCACATAACATAACATAACATTCCTCCATCCTAATCTGTGTCACACTGGCTTCATGAGAAATGACACACTGGAACCCCACTAAATATTCCGACGGAGAAAAAGCTCATCATCCCAGCAGTGTGGAACCAGGGTTCTACCAACCCAACTGGGCACTGAGCCAGGGCAGCAACTTCTTGGTCGGAGCACCAAAAGGCAGGGAGAAGAAAAGGACAAAGAACTATTGGTCACACCCAGAGCGAGCTAAGCACGGGCAACTGCCTTCTCACAAAATGGTACCGAAAACAGCTTCCTTAAAAATAATGTGACACCCAGTTTGGGAGCCAGCTCCGGTACAGATAAATATTCCCTGAGCACACCAACCCACCTCCAGAATAATCTTGCTTCCTACCAGCCCCAACTCAGAGAACTCCCATGGTGCTAACGGGAAAAGGTTACCCTGTGGTACCAGGATAACCATCCCCATCTCTAAAAGCTGCCCACACAAGAAGCACTTGTCAGCAGCCTTGCACTAGCAATAATTTGGTTGTAAACCAGAAAATATAACCCAAGCTTGTCCTGAGCAAAATAAACCATTTAGTGGCAAAGGATTAGGTTCTGTGCACTTATCCTTTCCTAAAATAGAGAGACAAATGCACTTCTTTGCATCTTGGGCCAAGACAGCTACTGTTGCAAGTGTCTAGTAACGCACACAAAGTCTAATGCTGCAGATACCGGATTCCAGTGGTTCCAGTGATCCACACTCCAGTCTTCATGGGACTGGGTATTGTTGACAATGGCGTATGTGTCTGTACCTGGTAATGAAAAATTAAATCACTCTCAAACGTCTATTCATTCCCTGCCAAGAGCGTTATTATCCACATAGAAACGACAGGCTATTACTCATCTGCTCTGAGGTCTCTCTTGTGCAGAGCACCATTCTGTGACCACCCTCACATTAAATTTGGGCTTGTCTACACATGGAGTTGTTCCTGATTAATTGTTCTTGATTAATGTCATGTGTGTCCAGAGCATCCACATGTGGCATTAATCAGAAATATCTTTATGTGTAGACAAGTCCTCGTTGGCAGTAGGAACTCTAACAAGATCAGGAGGAATGGCCTAAGCCCAGCAGCTTGTGGGGCAGATAAGTTGTAACATAGTGTAAGACATTCCTCAGTCGTGGGCTCCAGCCACAAGATATCCTCAGAATATACACCAGAATCACCGAATCACCTAGGTTGGAAGGGACCTTTTAAGATCATCTAGTCCAACCAGTGGGAAAAAAAAAATAATCAAAAAAAACCCCAACAACCATAAACAACACACCACACCACCCAACACTAAGCCATATCCTTGAGCAACAAGTCAACTTCTCTCTTGAATACCTCCAGGGATGGTGCCTCAACCACCTCCCTGGGCAGCCCATTCCAACACCTGACAACCCCTTTAGTAAAGAAGTATTTCCTATTATCTAACCTGAACTTCCCCTGGCACTACTTGAAGCCATTACCCCTTGTCCTATCATCTGTAACCACACATAAAGCATGCTCTCAGGTACTTTTCTTAAAACCAGCCCTGTGGACAGATGCTCAGTTTGGAGACAAGCGTGCAAACTTTCTCTACTAATTGTTCTCTTTTCTGAATAGACATCCCTCCCTGTACAGAACTGGAGGGTTCAGAGGGGTCAGCCCAAAACTTGTTCAAGCATTGCTGATTTTGGTCAAACAGCAAAGAAAGGGGGTTTGAGCTCACTCAACTCAGCTGACCCTGCCTGTAGCCGACTATGGTGCACTTTTCCTCCCTACCAGCCCCCAAACTCCTTTCCTTCTGGGTAGCCACTCAATCTTGCAGACTCCTTCCTTCCTTGCCCTGGTTTTAAGCTCTCATTCTCTCTCAAGTTCTCTTCTATTCACAGATTTCTGATGCATAGAGACATCCTTCTTTCTCAGCAAGTTTGTTTTTTTTTTTTTTTTTTTTCCCCTCAAGCTGGTTCAATTATATATTGTATTATAGAGAGCCAAGCTGTTATTACTCCAAGTGCCACAATTCAAAAGTACTTTCTTGAACAATTATTTACTGTTTTGTTTTTGTTTTTGTTTGATCTGCTGGGCACATACGCTGGCAGGGAACAGAATTTAAAGAATAATTCTCAGCAGAAGTCATTAAACCAATGTCATCTGAGCACTCCTGTTTTCTTATTTATATACAGAAATCTAAAGTAGTACTTAAATTTACTAGATAAAATATACTTATTTTGATAGAGACTTTATGTGGTGAATTTTTATTTTCCAGGTTTTATCTTAAAATGTTTTTATTTTCATGATTCGAAACCTCAACATTGACTTATATAGCCATTAATTAAAAAAAAATAAAATATTACTTCTGTAAATATAAACTGGTGTGCTATTAGTTACATTTTCTTCATCTCTTAAAATCTTATTTGTAAAGTTTTGAGTGTTTAGGTTTTCTGGTTTCTGGGGAGGGCTGGGTGCAGATGGGGGTTTAACTGCCTGTTTATTTCATAGGGAAAATGATAGGTCTGTGTGTTAGATGTGGCTTTGGAATTCTCTTTTAACAGTATATCACTTGTTTTAGACCAGGTGTTGACTGGTCAAATTACAGGAACATGAAGTATAATTTGTACTTGTCACGCAGGCAGCCCTTTCTTAAAGGCATTAAGTACTATCTTTTTCACCTGATTCAGTGAAAAGAGATCTAAATGTGTGGTGGGCAGTTACACCCTCTCAATGCGCCTCCACCCGCATCACCCTGCGGATGGTGCTTTGTTATCCGAGCACTGGAATCATGCTGGACCCAGCTGGAAAAGAGGCAAAGAAAGCAACGTGGGAGGAGCAGAGCTCTTAGAAACCATTCCTGGTTTTGTAAATAGGAAAATGCAATTTTAATTCAAGATGATGTAGTTTCCAAGTGATTAAGCCAGAGAGAAAAATGACTTATTCTTCCAGTGGAATTGGAAGAGGCATCTGGGGAGTCCCTATTGCACACAAGGGTCCAAACTGCCAGGCAGAGGGGTCAAAAATTATATGCCTTAAAATCTCAGGCTAAATTTGTCATTAGCCAGTAATTTGACATTATAGGCACAGAAAAATCAAAGTTGTTGGTACTGAGGTCCCTGCATCTGCAATTTAAGCAGTTTGGGGAATTTACCACAGACCAGGCTTAGTCCAGTCCCCTGAACTGAGCGTATGCTCCCTGAGCCGATTCAAAGAGACCCGTTACAGGTTTGGATCCTCACCAACTGTCAAAGTCTTCTTGGTGTAGACGCAGAGCAAAGCCTCTGGTTTAGTTTCTCTGAAAGGAAACAAAATTTAGTTAGCACACAACAAAACCATTTTGCAAACTAAACCAGAGCTCGGTTAAGTGCAGGCAATTGGGGAATTAACTTTAAAAGTGCGTTGCTCCTCCAGCCTGGAACACCATGCACAGCCTCGGGCACCCGAAAAAAAGAATCTTGATTTCCAAAGCAGCCAAGTACCAACAGTACCTGCTGACTGTTTATCTTTGGAAACAAAAACATAACATTAAGCTGCATAACAATGGCCAATTAATTAAAAAAACCCCAAACACACACACAGAAGAAATATTGAAGCTTCATCTGTTCTTTCTAATGCCTCGTATGACAAATTACTAAATTAGAAGTCCCAAACAGTGTTTAGAGCATGGAATGGGAGGCCAAATATCCAGGCCAAAAGCTACAGAGGTCCAAGGCACCGAGCAGCTGTGTGGATGGCCAGCTCAGGCTGAAATCACTCAAGCTCAGTGAGGTGCCTAAATAATATTGTGCCTCGTGTCTCTTTCTCCACCAAATAAGCTAGGGCAAAGCATTTTACAATTTCTGGGGTTAGATTAATGGATCTCTGCTTAGGCAGTTATATAGTAAGTTTGCGCTTCACTTCATCACTTCAAATGCAAAAACAACTGCGCGCCTCTCAGACTGTAGCCAAATTAATAATACACTGCACTTTTAGTTTGTTATTCAATGGATGCTACATAAAGTGGGATTGATTTTGCAGCTATTGCACTTGAGCAGCTCCTATTTGGGGCAATGGGCACTTGTGTAGGAAGAGCTGCTGCGGAAGCAGTCCCCATAATGCACTTATTGACAAGCTTAATCCTCAGTTTTCTTTCAAAGTGATTACAAGCTGCATCACCATTCTAGCATTCTGTAGATCATTTCTGTACATTTCCCCATACGGTGTTAGCAAAAAGTTTTTAAAACTTATATGGCAAAAGCTTGATTAAAATAAAAAAAATAAATTAAAAAATCCCTAAACTGGGCCGTATGTAGGGCATTCCTCTTGGTGATCTCTCTGTATTACGGAACAGCCTCCCAATCTAAATAGAAGTCAACCCAATTTTCAAAATTGGATTGGACAAAACACTAGAGAACACGTTGCAGTGTGGGGAGTCATCATGCACACGCAGTGCAGATGCACTGCTGAATGACCTAACTTGCCCATTTGCATCTCTAATTTCTACGATATAATCTCCATTCCACACGTCAATTATTAAAGAAAGAAATTAATTTCTTGGTTTCAAGGAAGTGGGGAGAGGAATAGAGGGGTGCAAAGAGGAAATCAAATTTTGCAGAACCACTATTCCAAAAATAATTCAGAAAAGAAAAATCTTATATGTGTAAGAAGAGGGTAAAAGGCTATAGAAGAGAGCTGCTGTTAAACAGCTCTCCTTACATTGCTGGAATAGTGGCAACAAAATCACTTCTGGTTTCTATTGTATTCAAAGTGGTTTGTTCTCTGACACTGTTTTTTGCCATTTGTTTTTATATTTACTGTTCCATATACCAATTAAGAATTCTTAGCAGGTCTTCCAAGCAGTAGAAATTTAAATTAGATTACAAAAAGAACCTCAAAAGCAGAGTGAGATTTTAAATGGATCATTGAAAGCAACTGCAAAATTCTTGTATCAGAAGGGGGGCAGGGTAGTGCTTTTTAAGACTGCCTGAAAATTAATCCAAAATGAGTATCGCTTATTTTCAGCATGTCAGATTTGGCAGGTCTGCTCCAAGGTTAATGTGAAAGTGGATGTAAAAATATTTTAAGCATTTTATTTGCCTAACTGGAATACCAGGAACTGAAAGCTTTGAGAAACCAAGGTGATATCAACAATACCAACCACAGAGTATGTATAGTGCCCTAAGGTATATTCTGTTGGGGGAACAGAATTGGGGTGCAAATTGCTGAGGGTACGAGTTGCTGCCTCTCCTTCTGGAGGAACATAATAAAATAATTGGAATAATGAAAAAGGAATATGGCTACATATTACCTGCAGGGATCTGAAGTCCTGCCGTGTCACTGCGTTGTGTACACCAGAAAAATAGGCAGACCAACCTTCCCCCCATGCCCCCAAACGCCCATCTTTGCCCCCTGCCCCATGCTGATCATCTCTTGTCCAGAACCACAGCTGGGTTTGCACATTTAAACCTCTTATTTTTCACTAGCAAAAGCCAGCAAGTAGTAAACAAGGCAACCTTCAAAAGCTGCAGTGTCTGTTGTTCGGGGCACAGTGGCCTTGTCCACACCTGCATTTTTCCTGGAGTCCCTCAGGATTGACAAGGCCAGTCTGATCCCACCAGTACCAGCAATGCTGGGCACATGGCTGTGGGTGAATCTCCCTAAACCCTGCGTATTTCCAATGAGGCCATGGAGACTTGGTGGCCTGATGCCACCCTGCTAAATTGGCCCACCACCAGTTTACCCCCAGCATTGCTACCCAAGTTCTGACAGGAGCTGTGTCCCCACCCCATCACCGAGTCCTCAAGTCGGTCCAGTCCCAGCTCACAGGGATGGCCAAAAATGGCTGCGAAAGCTAAGATTGCCCCAAATCACCAAAGCCAGGAGGTGCTGGGCTGCCTCTGCCCAGCAAAAGGGAGGAATGGCAGGAGGCAGCTGTGGAGGGGAGGGCATGAATTTAGAATCATAGAATGGTTAGAATTTCTTCCTAAGATTTCATCTGAATCTCCCCTCTTCCAATTAAAAACCCTTATCTCTTGTCTTGTCACTCCATTTCCTGACAAAGGGTCCCTCTCCAGCTCTCCTGTAGCCCCTTCAGATACTGGAAGTCTGGTCTAAGGTTTCCCAGAACCTTCTCTTCTCCAGGCTGAACAACCCCAGCTCTCCCAGCTTGTCTTCATAAGAGAGGTGCTCCATCCTTCCGATCATCTTCAGGGCCCTCTGATGGACCTGTTTCAACAGGTCCATGTCCTTCCTGTGCTGAGGACTCCAGAGCTGGATGCAGTGCTCCAGATGGGGTCTCGCGAGTGGAGAATAGAGGGGGAGAATCACCTCCTTCACCTTGCTGGACACACTGCTTTTGGTGCAGCCCAGGATGGGGTTGGCTTTCTGGGCTGCCAGCGCACACTGCCAGCTCGTGTTGAGCTTCTCACCCATGAGCACTCCAAAGTCCTTCTCCTCAGGGCTGCTCTCCAGTCATTCTTTGCCCAACCTGTATTTGTGCCTGGGATTGCCACATCCCAGGTGCAGGGCCCTGCACTTCACTTGGTTGAACTTCATNTCTTGTCTTGTCACTCCATTTCCTGACAAAGGGTCCCTCTCCAGCTCTCCTGTAGCCCCTTCAGATACTGGAAGTCTGGTCTAAGGTTTCCCAGAACCTTCTCTTCTCCAGGCTGAACAACCCCAGCTCTCCCAGCTTGTCTTCATAAGAGAGGTGCTCCATCCTTCCGATCATCTTCAGGGCCCTCTGATGGACCTGTTTCAACAGGTCCATGTCCTTCCTGTGCTGAGGACTCCAGAGCTGGATGCAGTGCTCCAGATGGGGTCTCGCGAGTGGAGAATAGAGGGGGAGAATCACCTCCTTCACCTTGCTGGACACACTGCTTTTGGTGCAGCCCAGGATGGGGTTGGCTTTCTGGGCTGCCAGCGCACACTGCCAGCTCGTGTTGAGCTTCTCACCCATGAGCACTCCAAAGTCCTTCTCCTCAGGGCTGCTCTCCAGTCATTCTTTGCCCAACCTGTATTTGTGCCTGGGATTGCCACATCCCAGGTGCAGGGCCCTGCACTTCACTTGGTTGAACTTCATGCCATTTGCATTAGCCCACCTCTCAAGCCTATCTAGGTCCCTCTGGCATCCCTTCCCTCCAGTGTTGACCATGCCACAGTTTGGTGTCATCAGCAAACTTTCTGAGAGTGCATTCTATACCACTGTCCATGTCTCCGACAAAGATGTTGAATTTAGTTTATAAAGTATCTCCCCATTGCAGCAGCACTGCAGTAGAACAGGCCTGAAGCTCAGTAAAAGAACAACACTCGTAGCAACAAAACTTCTGGGTCAACACACCAAAGCTTGCGAAAGAAAGGTGGCTTTGGACTTTGAGTCACATCTTTGGACTTTGAGAAATTTTGTGAAGTGGTAGCAAAATGCAGCTCAATGGGGAACCAGAGGAAGTTATTTAAAACAGTTGAAAATAAAGAATAAAGACGGTTCACAAAGGGCTACTAAGGAAAGCCAGTTGCCAAGAGGAGAAGAGGTGGTAACATCCCGCCAGTCGTGGATGCAGATCCAGTTAGGGCACAGCCAACAGGGGCTTCACAGTTCACAACATTCGAGTAGTGGGGCGCCTCAAGGCTCAATACACACAGCAGCATTGTTTAATGTACTTATTGAAGACCTACCAGAAAGGCTGAATACGTAAAACTGGCAGGAGAGACAAGGCTGGTGGATCATGAGGCACCTCAGGAAGCCTTGACACCGCTAAGTAAGAGAGTAATTCATCGGCAGAGGGCATACACCTTGGAAGGCATGATTTAAACTACTCATATACACAGATGGGTTCTGAATTAATCGTAACCTTTCAACAAAAAGATTGAGGCAGCAGCGTGGACAGCTTAATGAAGCTGTCTGCTCAGTGTGCCACAGTGGTCAAACCCAGAAAATAAAGTGTAATAAAAAAAAAAAAAAAAAAAAAAAAAGGATGACAGAAGATATTATAATACTGTAGAAAGTTTCAGTTAGCCTACCTTAGAGGGATACAGAAGAGAAACCTGCCCATGGAATAAACCAAATGACCTTGTAGAGGTCGGTCCTGACAAGTGCCAAGTTCTCTCTCCTGTTACTGACTACGGTGCATCCTAGGCTCTCAGCAAGATGATGGCTTTGAAAAAAAAGGCACAGGAAAGTTTGTATAATGAAGAACAGACATGGCATGTGTTCAATACTAAGGAAATGCGAAAAAGGACATACCTTAACAATGCAACTTATAGCTAATCTGTAGAAAACTGGTCATAAAGGGTTATTATGGTAAACACCTTTGTTTACCACCAAAACCAAGGAGACTTAAACATACATTAAAAAAAAAAAAAAAAATCTTT
>VZRU01010755.1:0-10396 GCA_013398155.1 Pedionomus torquatus
TCTCTTTTCCAAGTGATCTCGTGCTTTGTTTTTGTCTCAAGCACACCACGGTGTGTATGAGGACTACCAGGTTAGAAACTCACGGTGTGAACCTTCAGGTAAAAGTCATCCTTCAATGTTGATAAGGGAGACCTTTGTCAATGTACTTGAAACCTTTTACTTGGCTTCTCTAATGGGCTTGATCATTTCACAAACTCTTCCTTAACGACTGAAGCTGAGAAATGCAATCTAGTTGTACAATGGTAAAGCATGAGCAGAAGTGATCAATCTGTCTGTCCTAATGAGTTTCCAAGTGACAAAGGTGGTCATAGAAGAGATCTGCCAAATGCTACCTGTTTGTCATGACATTTGCAACACGGGAATTTGTGCTCTGTCATTCATTTCTGGCTAGCAGGGAGGGCTCGATGGGTTTTTCCCATGAGGCTAATGCTTGATTTTGTGGAGTTCTTCAGAGACAAAGAGTCTGCATCCTTGTCTCTCTTGGCAGGGGTGGGGGGAAGTTGTGTCAATTACAGGGAAAGCGAGTCTGTGTGAAGAAACACAGAAAAGATGGAGAAGTAGCAAAGGAATAATTCTACTGGTACTTACTCACATGCTGGTGAGGCTGCTTCATATCACAGGAGCCGAGAAGCAGCCTGTATCTTTGGATAAGTGTATCCAAAACGCTCTTTGGCACATACAGAAATTATTCATGTGGCAAAAAGTAACCACAGCAGAGCTAAATTTAAGTGCATAATTTTTGAGAAATCGTCTAATGATGCTTCAGATTCTCTACTCAAGACAGTTACGTGCCAATCAAGGAGTGAATAATTGCTCTCTAAAGCACTGAATGAGCCTCATTAGACCCAGAACATTGTATACATAATCACATGCTCAGATATTCTAACAAAAATTCATCAAATTTTGGTTGATATTTCCCGACTGGAAAACAACAAAATAAAGCAATTGCTCAGATTGCAAGATCTGAGCAATTGGCTCAGATCTTCTCAGCAGGCTATATAAATTAGGAATGTCTGTGACATTTTTCTCCTCTCTTAGAGGTGAAGGAGAAAAAGATCCAATCCGTAAGGATGACAGAAGAGCTCTGCAAGTGACTTACACTGTAATTCTAGTAATGATTTTCTCTGTTCTGCATCAGTCTACTTTGACATAGATTGTTTTTCTGCTTAACTTTTAATATCCAAGAAATAAATACAAGTGGTTAGGTGCAAAATGTTCAGAAATTGCTAATAACAAAAATTGACTGTAACTATACTAAAACCACTGTGCAAACCAGTAATAAAGTTGTTTGTTTACCCTTTTCAGGGATCAGCAATATCTGTATACAAGTATGCAGCTACTCTTCGATATTAATTTTCCTTTTCTGCAGTGGAATTGTTGAGAAAGTATTAGAAATAACAATTTAAATAATTCCACTTGAAGAGTGAAAATAGGAAAATATTAGGATACACTATAAGGGAACAGAGAGGAAAGACAAAGACTGTCAGGAAGAATGGGTAGATAAAATTCTGGCTGTGCTGAAGCAGGCAGAGAAGAAAAACGGGTTAGGTATGGAGGAGCTTATGCATGCATTATTTTTTGTTTGTTATTATTTTACTCAGATATACTCAGGACACTGTCTCACATGTTCAAAAACTTTTATCGGGCAACTGTCATCTCATTGTGGTGGCCAGACTTGCAGGTAGACACCATGGTTTTCAGTTTATGCCTCCTGGGTTTCCACTTCAGCTTTTAGTCTCTTCACTATTGCTGCTCCTTAGCTGAACTCATGTTCTTCATATTTAATCAGATTCCATTTAGTTTACATCACATGTAATTTCAAATTACATGGCTATCTTGTAATCCACAAGAAAAAAACGAATTCTGAAATGGAGTTGTGCCCAGAGCAAATGCACAAAAGAGCACTTCTAAAAAACGGTGGGGGTTCAAATATTGCCTGCTGAACCACAAACCCCTTGTCTGATTTAGTGACGTGTCTTTTAAGCAAGGTGGAGGAGGGGGAGAATGCATCCTCTGTGTGATTAGTCTTAAAGGTTTATCAAACATTGGAAGTGACTGCTCAGGGAAGGGGTGGAATTACCATCACTGGAGATATTTAAAAGACAGGTAGACATGGTGCTGAGGGACATGGCTTAGTGATAGTTTTGGCAGCGGGGGGTCGATGCTTGGACTCAATGATCCTAAAGGTCCCTTCCAACCTAGATGATTCTATGATTACATGAAACAGAAGAAACAACTCAGGGATGCTTGCTGGTCTTTGTTTTCATTATTTAATAGGAAACAGCTAAACTATCACCCCACACCCTACCCCTCATCCTTTTCACTTTTATGAAATCCGTATTTCATTCAAATTTGCCTTCCAGGTAAGAATACAGCCTAGTTATGTAATTCCTATTTAGTAATCTGGTTAACTCCTGAAATAACTGAAGCAGGTCCATTGCTCTTGGGTAACTAGAGCAGGGCAGCCACATTAAAAATAAGCAACACACAGAAATTGATAACATTGCTCTTTTGAGTCTTTAGATTTAACTTTTCTTTCAAAAGCATCAATTGAAGTTAACCGGTTGGGGCTCAGAACAGAGTTACTGCCAAGAGGAACGTTCATTTATTCTAAATGAAATTTGGAATAGGTGAAGTGAAGGTCATAGCCTTACTTAGTAGAGCTAGTACAACATCTACCCCTGATTGACCTAACACTTGGTTGGAGTGCCACGTGCATAAAGCCATTCCCTCTGGTCTTCTGCAAAAAAAAAAGTAGGAGGATACAATGCAGCTGAAGAAGATAGCTGGTACAAAAATCACAAGTCTAAAAACATGGAATTGTGGAAGGTATTAAGCAGAAAGAGGTGAAAAAGTTCTATTATTTTCCCTCAAAAATCAAACATATTTGCTAGGAGTTCGCAAACTCAGTAGCCCGACAGAGGTGAGGCTGCCAAGGGCCCCTTAGACACCCAAAAAACATCATTATGAAGAACTAAGATACGAACAGTCAAGAGACAGGATGCGCCTTTCCAGATAATATTAAAAGATCATTCTTCATGTAATACCTCCTGTTTCAAAGCAATTAAATCAGAATTAAGTTGGTCCATTACATTTGATTAGTTACGTGGCATGCGATTGATGAAGTAAATATTTTAACAAAATGCATGCTAAGAAAGAATAATATCATAAGTAACTGTGGTTTATTAGAAACAATTATTTGTAGGAATAAAACTACTTGATCTCGAAGTTTGACATGGTCAGCTCACAAAAGAGGATAAGATTTAGTGTAATTTCTCTCCCACAGAATTTAAATAAAAACACATACTTTTTTAATCATATAGGGAAAAAAATCTATACTTAATGCTTACATGGACTCATGTCCATGTTAATATATTAAAAATATAATATAAAGTTAATATATTATTGAAAAGGTTTGTTAATATAATATAATGAAAAATACTAATCATATACTTACGTGGCAAAATAAAAGTTTCACTACTAATTTGGTATGAAACCCATAAAGGGAGCTCTTACATCAGATTTCACTAAAAAGTCCCCAAAGATTATGTCCCAATAATGAAGACATGTAGTAGCAAAGATGGAAATTTATAATGTTTGTGAATATCAAGATAAATAATTCTATTCATACAACCTTTTCTATTTCTGTTTCACTTTTTTTTTTGCTACAGTCTTCCAGGTACGCTTTAATACTTTTTTAAAAGTAACTTCTAAAATAAATTTCTCTTATTTTTTGGTCTTTTCTCTAACTCACACTGACACCCAGTGAACTCGTAACACCACTGAGGTTTTCAGGATACTATTTGCTTCAGAATACTGCATAACCATCTGTTTTAACTTTTCATGGGAAGGAGGCTGTCTTTATATCGTCATATGTGGTCTTCTATTTCTGAAAATATCAGCACCGATTTCCTCATTTTCAGTAAGTCAGTCTGAATAGAAAACATATATGATGTTTCAAGTTTTAACAGTGCAGGTCTTGAAAAATATTAGTGATTCCTAAGCCATGGCTCATAAAGCCATGATAAATGGTTTATACCCAGTATGTACTGCCATTGTCACCGTAGCATTTATAAACTGTTGAGCATGGTGGCAGTAAGAAGTTGCAAGGGATTAGGAGGTAGGCAATCATGATTTCAGTAGCAGACTTTTTACTCTGTCAGTCACCCTTTATGATAAATTATTGGATGAAATTGGAAATGAGATTACCGGTGCTGTGAAAAAAAAAAAAAAAAAAAAAAAAAAAAAGTCAGGTTAGGCTGTAATAACCCTTTCTGTTCTTGAAATTAATGAAGTCTAGATTTTGGAAACTTAGGCAAATAGTTATGTGCTGCCTCATCTAGCCTGTGTGCTGGTGTAGAGGGAAAAAACCCATGAAATTTACTGTAATTGAATTGTTTTCAGTGAATGGAAGAAAATGGCTGGAAGGCTCTGTAGAAACATAATGTTTGTTTTTTATACAGACAAGTGGGAAGAATAGAAGTAAGGGCACATCAGCATGTCTGGCAGAATGTACAGCCCGAGGCATTGAACTGTTTCAGGTTTTCCTCTGTCCTTACCAATCACTTCTTGGCACTTCTGAAATCCCATTCTCCTTCCCAAATTTCAGCAAATCTAGGACAATCAATTAACCTTCATTCTGGCATAGAGCACGTACACCTTTGTGTCCTCTAAAGAAAAGAACATTGGTTTGGGGAATAATAAGAAATATTTGCTACTGCATACTTATACTTTTTTTTTTTCTTTTTTTTTTTTCTTTTCTGGACATCCCTGGTCTCACATTCTGCAGAGCTTGTCTGAACTATCTCGGTATATCAAGACAAGCATTGTCAGAAAGCAGTAATACAAATGAAATGCCTAAAAAGATCTTTAAACACTTTTAAATGCTGAAAAGGTAAAGTGAAAGCTTCAAAGAAATTGGCAGGTTTATAGAATCATAGAATGCTTAGAGTTGGAAGGGACCTTAAAGACCATCAGGTTCCCACCCCCCTGCCATGGGCAAAGCTAGCCAAAGGTACTTCACAGGTTTTAAAACCTCATAAAATATGTGCACCCAAGGTATCTGCTTTAGGTGATTAGATTACTAAAATTAAACATAATCCATCTGAGACAAAGCCCTTAAAGCACAAATAAGTATGTCCCATATTGCAGCTCCCGCTCAGCCATTCCTGCAATAACAGACGGTGGGGGAGTGAGGGAGAGGTGTCAAAACAGACAACCCACCGGCTGGAAAGGCAGCACTGTTTTTATTTTCACTGATAAGACGATAAGGTTCACTTTTCCACAGGCTAAAGGAGCACCTCTGGCAAAGAGAAAACTTCAGCTTAGCTTATTTCAGCGGCTGCATCATTGCGGTGAGGGACTCGCTGCGGAGGGTGTGCTACATTCCAGCTGTGCCTCTCCCTGTCTCACACATTTCGAGGTGTTCCACGTGGAGCACCTTGTAGCCCACAGAAGTGCAGAACCTCGGCTTTTCCTATAAAGGCAAATGGTGTATTTTCACCTTAATGCCTTCGCTCGGATAACCCAGGTGATATTTAATTACCCGTTCAGAACCAGGGCCCTAATTAGAGCTGCACAGAGCTATTCACACGTTGAACTTGAGTGAACAAGTCTCTTTCTGTTTGCAAGTTTATCGCCATTAAGCCCAGCAGGTTTGCTCTTCACCACAAGACTTAGTTCAACCATTATGCTCCAGAGAAAGGAAAACCCTGAGAACGCTAACACCGACACTACTGCACTCTACCAAGAGCCCACTGTGCTTTTCTCTCCTTTTCAATGAGCTATTAAAAGACAAAGTTTAAAAAAAAAAAAAAAAACCTGTAGCAGATCCAACCAGTGGTGAAATACTTAGGCAGTTTTACAAAAAGGGTATTACTGAAAGAATGGAGGAGCTTTAGGGGGAAAAAAAATTAAATTGTTGAAGCAATTTAAGATAATAGGATGCTAATTAAAGAGGAATTATAGTGGAGATTTTATAATACTTCTAACACTGGCGTTAATGTTGACTGCATCCGGATTGGAACAGGCTCAAGGAGCAAAGGAATTACTGGCAATTAGGAACCAGATACTGCCGCTCTCGGGGAGCAGCGGGTTTCTCTGTAAGCAGGTAATGCTCAGGGCAAGAAATAGAGGCAAACCCTACCCTAGATACCGCTCACGGTGATTGCTCTGCTGCTGTCATGGCACTAGATAATCAGGAATAAATATACAGCCAGCTCTCCCTCTTGTAGGCGTCTTAAATGTGCTGCATCAAAAGCAGCAGGGCCAGCAGGTCACAGGAGGTGATTCTCCCCCTCTACTCTGCACTTGTGAGACCCCACCGGGAGTCCTGTGTCCAGCTCTGGAGTCCTCAACAGAGAAAGGACATGGACCTGTTGAAACGGATCCAGCAGAGGGCCACAAAGATGATCAGAGGGCTGGAGCACCTTTGCTACGAAGACAGGATGAGAGCGCTGGGGCTGTTCCTTCTAGCAGCATTCCAGGATCTGAAGGGAGTTCCAGGAGAGCTGGAGAGGGACTCTTGGTCAGGGAGTGGAGTGACAGGACAAGGGAGAATGGTTTTAAATTGGAAGAGGGGAGATTTAGATTGGATATTGGGAAGAACTTTTTTGCTGTGAGGGTGGTGAGGCACTGGAAGAGGTTGCCCAGAGAAGCTGTGGCTGCCCCATCCCTGGAGGGGTTCAAGGCCAGGCTGGATAGGGCTTGGAGCAACCTGGTCTGGTGGGAGGTGTCCCTGCCCATGGCAGGGGGGTTGGAACTCGATGATCTTCAAGGTCTCTTCCAACTCTAACCATTCTATGATTCTATGATTCTATGATTCTATGACTAAAGCATGGGGTCTCAGCCTGAATGGATGTTTCCAGGGTCTAATTCTGGAATAGAGTTACCTTAAACTGCTCAATGCGCTTTTAGGCAGCTGTGGCAGCCTTCTGAAATGCCCTAGAAAGGGTGGCTCCAGGTTTGGCTCAAATTATATCATCAAAACTAACAAGAATGGCAGTATGGTTATAGGCTACAAAGATCATTCTCAACGTAGAATAGTCCAAATAGCAAAGAGATAATGCATGATAAATCTGGAAATATTTAAAGATCTGTTGATTGTTTTTTATTATTTTTTTTAAATGGCTCATTTGAATCTGTTTTTTCTTGTTAGTCTGTTTGGTTTTGGTTTTGTTTTTTGCCTTTTTCACTAACCTACAGAAAATTACAAAAGTTTCAAACAGAGAAAATGTACTTTAGTTCTAGTTTGGGATGGTCAATAGAAAAAAAAAAACATTGAAAAGCTAAATGGATGTTTTATTTTAATTAAAACAAATAAAAGTGTTTGGTGTTAGGAATGCAACAGAATTTTTAGCCTGGAGCAAAGTTTTGTGATTGGATTATACATCTGAAAAAAAAAGAAAGAAATGGAGTTCATGAAATGGAAAGCACTGAATTTGCTGACACAACTGTAATAGTCTGTGTAACACAAAACCGCAGTAATGTAAACATCGCCAAACACAATACCCAATAAAATATGGCACTATGCATTAGAAGCAAGAGAAACTCTTAGCTATTACCACTCAAAACACACTGATGTGGCAGACTTGGTGAAAACCCGCAGGAAACTACTGAAATTGTACAGCTGCACGTTTATGCATTTTTAAAATATGCTCTTTTTTGGCCCATGGTTGTCTGGTGTATGGCATCTAGTAACATCACTGTAGGAGACCAATGGCTAAGTACTGTGATAAGCAGAAACTGAATACAGACTGAAGAGGAAGGCATATTCCGAATCATATAATTACCCTGCCCCAGTGGTGTTTTCTCTCCTGAGGTTCTGCTTATTCCAGTGCTTCCAGGGTGGGACTCAGCTGCCTACCCCTACAGCAGCAGAGATGTAATGACTCCTGCTTCCCCAAAAGGGCTCACAATAAAGGAATTTAGAAAATACTAAGCAATCTGTACAATCAGCATGTGATTTCCTGAGGGGCTAAGAGGCAAGAAAGTCAAGGTTATATTTTAATTCTGTTCTGATTCATACTATTCTTAGTTTTCTATTATTACCTCTTCTTGAAAGAAAAAGTGCTCACACGTGGAACAGCCTAAAATAGGAACACTCCATGCCTGTATTAGTACCTAAGATCATTTACAAAGAAAAATCATTATCTAAAGGTCTTTTTGAAGGTCCTGACCTTGGCTACTTTAACGTGCAGACAACGTATCATTTCAGGAACGTGCTCCTGCTTGCACCCACAATAAGAGCTATTTCAGAAAGATAAGTAAGGTATCTCTATTTACATGAGCCTAATGATACTGTAAGATATTGAATACCTTGAGCTATGAAAGAGACTGCAAGCATCTGACAGCAGTGGTGGAAGGGGAGCTAGCAGCACAGCGTGACAAAGATCATAGAGGCAGATGGAGACAGATGACTCCAAGATGAACGTTTCAGAAGACTAAGGAGTGCAGATGGGTGCCATGAGGTCTGGCATGGCATTACACAAAGGCAGCAGCAAAGAAGATTTGAGGTCCCTGTAAAAAGGAGGAAGGAGGAGGAAGGACATCTCTGAGCGCACACAGGGATGGAGATTTTAAAATAGACTTGTCTGGGATCAGTGATGAACTCTCAGAGAGGAAGAGAGGGAAAGAAAAAGACCAAACAAATAAATAAACAAACCCAAAAGTCTACTCTCCTATCTAAATTTAGTGAGAGGAAAATCACCTGCAATACAGTCATGAGGGTCAAGTAGGAGATCAGCCTTTGGGGTGCTGTTACAGAGTGGGGGAGTGTGCAGGAAGAACTCCTTCACTAAAGTATAGGCAAAACCTAATGAAAATGGCATCCTAGAAAGCTGGTGAACCAAATCACGAGGGTACATTGCCCTTACAGAGATATGTCTCCTTAGGAATGGCAGGTGTGAGGCCAAGAAAGAAAGATATACCATGTATCAAAGGTGTATTTTTTTCATAAATTCATGGAAAGGAGGGAGGTTTTTTAGATTTCCTCTTTAATGATAGAAAAGGAAAATAAACGTTGGACTGAATTTACATGTTCTGCATAGTCCAGAGGACAAGATGGTTTTCTGGAGGAATAGCTTAATATTCCTAAAATTAAAGTCTTTGTAAAAAATGAGATTACA
The DNA here is from genome assembly GCA_013398155.1 of Pedionomus torquatus. NCBI lineage: Eukaryota > Metazoa > Chordata > Aves > Charadriiformes > Pedionomidae > Pedionomus > Pedionomus torquatus. The sequence goes on from VZRU01010755.1 coordinate 9,126, forward strand.
AATGTTCAGAGAGAGCTAAAGAACAAAGCAGGATGACAGTCAGTGCAGAGAACATTTTAGAGGCAGCTTTTGTTTTGGAGAGTAAAGGAAGCTCCTGGTTTAGGAAAAAAAAAAAGCTACCTTCAGCAATGGAAATTGTGAAAAATTGCAAAAACCTGTGGAAAGTAATACGTATATGAAGGTAAAAGAGCAGGAAAGGGATGGCAGAGGGGGAAGGCACACTTCACCGGTTCCAGGAGCACAGGAGATAGTCTACTGGGAAAAGAAAAAAAGTTTAAAGGGCAAGGGAGTGCAGCTGGGAGTTACTGAAAGAGGAGATATTTAATGCATAGTGGTAAGTTATACACGAGTGAAGCAAGGAATGGCAGAATAGTAAGAAAGTATTGTGGAGGCATCAGAATATCTCCAGTGACCTGAAAATTCAAAAAGAATCAAACAGAACACGGAAAGAAGATTACAGGTCTAAACGTGAATATAAAGGAACAGCTCGAGCCCCTTAGGGATAAGATCAGAAAAGCACAGGAACATAAAAGGAAACAAGATAAGGTTCCCTAAACGCTGAAGGAGAAAATCAAATCGTAGGCTTGGTGCTTAAGAGTAAAGGAGAGAAAATTAAGAAGGACTCAAAAAAGAATGAAATATTCAGTCTTTCTGAAAAAAAAAGCAAACACAAAAGGCACCTGTATAATTTCTGCGGATCTTAAGGTATAACCTCAATCAGTTCCCGATCTTCCACTAGCCATAATTATCCTCTAAAACTTGCCTTTCTCCCATGTATAAAAATATATTTAATTTGGATTACAGTGAACAAAAAAAGGGGGGGAGCTCCAACACACAAAACACCTGTGGACAGTGTCCAAACCTTTTGATATTTGCTCTTGTTGGTGCAGGTTTTGGTTTTGGTAGAACATGGGTTATAAAGAGCAGGCGGAGATCCTATCTGGGTGTCCTAGGGTGGACTAGATCTAATTTTGGGCACTTCTAGTACTCTCTTGCTTAATGGGAATACCATAAATATCCTTTGTGCAAACTTGCTTTTGTAGCATTTGTTGTCTTTATCTTCACTTTTCAGTGTTTGATGGAAACAAGAAAATTGGGGTGCAGGAGCAAAAATCATTTAAACCTACCCCTTCTTACACAGTACAGCACTACAATGGTTACATGTAAAACATATTCCTGTTTTCTTTATATGGCTGAATAAAATAAGGTATAACTATCCATGATCAGAACAGAGAGAAACAATTGGGGGGGGGGGGGGGGGGGTTATAGTA
>VZRU01010755.1:10403-31158 GCA_013398155.1 Pedionomus torquatus
GGGGGGCGGTGGTGGTGTTTATATATCTTCTCACTGAAAACAGTAAAAATATTTGTTAAATCACTCTGTAATTCCTTACCTGACTCAAGAATCTGACATACAAAGCAATCACTCTGATTTGCTGTGAAATTACTTCAAACAGCATATTTGCCAGGGAAAACAGCAGGAAGGAGCAAGATTTCATCTCCGTTGGCAGGATTTTTAAGATTAGTGAAAGAGGCTCTGACTTGATAATGATACTTCTAGAAAAACGCTAAGGATTTTCGTACCCTTCAGGTATATACTTAGCAGTTTAGAAAGTCAGATTGGCTGGAACTGTGTTTGGATAAACCCCCAGCAGGACAGGAGCCGCAGAGGAGGGGAGGGAGCAGACCTGATTCCTCCTCATCACACAGCTGGGCAGAGGAAGCTTGCATCCCTGACCTTCATGATTCCTCTGTCACCAACAGACGATGTGTTACCCTCCATCCCGATTCACACTCATTAACAGCTTCTTCTGATGCCTTTTGCTTTGCAAATTGAGAGTACTTTACAGAGCCCTACTGTTTCTATCATATTGCCTGAAGCAGCATTTGTCTGACTGACAGGTCTATGGTTACACCAGAGAAATACAATTTATCAATATCTAATAGCACATGTTGCATTAAAAATCCACCCTTCAGTGCCTTACTTAAAAAAAAAAACAAGAACAAAAACCAGAAGGAAGTGATGTTTTGAATCTCTTCTGCGTTTTTTTGTGCGAGGCTGGGACTGTGTGGCCTGTTCTTAGCACAGCTTTCAAGGTGACCTCAAGAATAACTATCATAACATCTATCAGCCACTTTTATTCAGATAATTTACCCAGGCTGACATTCCTCCATGCAATCAGAGCATTATTTTACAAGGACACTCTTAAACCCACCAGAAATCCCCCAAGATTTATAGCACATTATCAGACATTGATTTATTTTTCTCATCATTCTCTGCTACTAGATAAAACCAAGAATAATAATTCTAGGCTGTATTTTACTACAGGATTAAAAGTTACTACCTATGGGCAAAAAAAAATATACTTAAAACAGCATGCAAAAAAATAGGGCAAGTTTACACAAGGAAAATAGTCTATAGCTTATGCAAGGAAAATTCTGAATCTGGAACACATAGAGGGCAGAATTCCCTTCTCTGCACGACAGTTTGTAGAAACGCATCTTCACCATAAAAAAGTCTTTCGAAATGCCATATTTACCCTTCTGCCTGTTAGACAGCAGCAAGACAGTCCCTGCTGGATGAGGATTACCAGCTAATTATTAATTGCTCTGCACAACTTTTCTTTTTGCACTCCGACAATGAAACCAGTGCAGACGCAGTGGGCGCCGTCCTGCTCCCCGACTAATTCTCCTCTACCTCTAACCAGCTGAGGTTGATCTTTTGTCTCTCAAAGGGAGGCATTATATTGCTCTTCAGATATACACGGGAAGATAAAGAAATAATTATCCCTTGCAGCTCCTCGGCTAAGCAGCTCTGCTTCCTCCAGCGTGCTCTATTTTTCAGAGCCAAGGACAGTTATGTTTGATACANCAGAGCCCTACTGTTTCTATCATATTGCCTGAAGCAGCATTTGTCTGACTGACAGGTCTATGGTTACACCAGAGAAATATAATTTATCAATATCTAATAGCACATGTTGCATTAAAAATCCACCCTTCAGTGCCTTACTTAAAAAAAAAAACAAGAACAAAAACCAGAAGGAAGTGATGTTTTGAATCTCTTCTGCGTTTTTTTGTGCGAGGCTGGGACTGTGTGGCCTGTTCTTAGCACAGCTTTCAAGGTGACCTCAAGAATAACTATCATAACATCTATCAGCCACTTTTATTCAGATAATTTACCCAGGCTGACATTCCTCCATGCAATCAGAGCATTATTTTACAAGGACACTCTTAAACCCACCAGAAATCCCCCAAGATTTATAGCACATTATCAGACATTGATTTATTTTTCTCATCATTCTCTGCTACTAGATAAAACCAAGAATAATAATTCTAGGCTGTATTTTACTACAGGATTAAAAGTTACTACCTATGAGCAAAAAAAAATATACTTAAAACAGCAAAAAAATAGGGCAAGTTTACACAAGGAAAATAGTCTATAGCTTATGCAAGGAAAATTCTGAATCTGGAACACATAGAGGGCAGAATTCCCTTCTCTGCACGACAGTTTGTAGAAACGCATCTTCACCATAAAAAAGTCTTTCGAAATGCCATATTTACCCTTCTGCCTGTTAGACAGCAGCAAGACAGTCCCTGCTGGATGAGGATTACCAGCTAATTATTAATTGCTCTGCACAACTTTTCTTTTTGCACTCCGACAATGAAACCAGTGCAGACGCAGTGGGCGCCGTCCTGCTCCCCGACTAATTCTCCTCTACCTCTAACCAGCTGAGGTTGATCTTTTGTCTCTCAAAGGGAGGCATTATATTGCTCTTCAGATATACACGGGAAGATAAAGAAATAATTATCCCTTGCAGCTCCTCGGCTAAGCAGCTCTGCTTCCTCCAGCGTGCTCTATTTTTCAGAGCCAAGGACAGTTATGTTTGATACATGGAGTGCCAGGCGTGCAGCCATAAATCTGTACCCCAGGAGAGAGCGAAGCCATTAGTTTAACACAGCTGACAACGGGGAAAGGATACCTGTCATCTGCTAACCGAAAACCTTAGGTTATACTGGGAAACAAAGCGGTGCCTGCGTGTTGATTGTCTGAAAGCTCGTTTGTGTGAGAGCCGCCTTCCCCGTGCTACTGACCCAAAGGACTTCTCTCCAAAGTTTCTGCGTATACATCTCTGTCGGTATCCTCATTCCCGAAGGAGCGTAACAGTCTATTCCAAGAGCCTAAAGCCCACTCCCCAAATAATTCAATTCCCCTAGAACATTTTGCTGATATTCTGTAAATATCAGAAATACATAGCTATTTTGTAAAAACATGTTTTTGACATCGGTGAGGCCTTCTTTCAGAAGACAAGCTGCTCTTCCAGCCCAAATATGAATAAAAAAGCACTGGAAATGTTTGAAGTTATTGTTACCTTTAGGTAGAATGATTTTACTGGCTCAAATTGTAATGACATCACTTCTCTGTATTCTTGTTTCTATAAATAATTTCACGCATTCTAAATCTTAAATTAACCCTTTTTTTTCCCCCCAGTGGCAATAAAAAAGTAATACTGACAAACCGCAAATTTAAAAATTTTTGTTTGATATAATTTGATTTTTTTTTCTCCTTTTCTTAAGTTCATTGCAAATTAGAGGAAAATAATAAATTGTATGAACTGTGCCGCTTTTCAAGTCCTATAATTACTTCAGTAACAGGATTTTTAGACCTACTCTTTAATAGATTCAATTCCTAAGACCCAGACAACCTTTCAGAATAACAACCTGTTGCCACAGGTCAAGCTGTATGTTCTGGATCTTTAGATTTTAAGTAGTGAGAGATCCTGCTTGCCAGGCACAATCTACATCACTCGTTCCTACAACTGATGACTCTGTACCCGTGTGAGTATCTCACAGGCATTGGTACGTTTCTCCTGATATATGAATGAGCAACAGAAAGGGTACAATCTTGGGATTTCTCAAGTCTACTGCAACCTCTCAGGAGTTTTTCTTGTTGGAAAATGCAAGTTTCTTCAGCGCTACAATTTCTTTCAGTAAGTGCTGCAATTACACTTAGAATCAATGCGGTTCAGCATCATATTTTCTAAATACTAGGACTTAAAAATAAATAAATAGTAATAGAAGACTAATTTTGTAGTGGATACTCAAGCCTAGAAGATAAAAATAGAAGAAGTGACTATCAGAATTTGGACAAAACCCAATTTGTGTTGGTATTTCAACACAAAGAGGACTTAATGGAACCTAAGTACGGGTTTGCCTGGAATTGCTCGTGGAAACATTTTACAGAAAAGTAAGCGGAACAGTCCCACTGTTTAAGAGCCTCTTGCACTGGGGAAACATTGTGAGAACAGTATTCTGATAATATATGTTTGTGTATGTAATATTCTGCAAGGTTACTGTGACCCCCAGTTGTCATCTGCCGTGAATTTGCCTTGCAAATTTGAATTATCTCTCATTTCCCTCCTTCCCTCCCTTCCTGAATTACTTAGGTTTCCCTCTTTGTTTAATTTGCTTCTTGGACCAGATCCTCCCTTTTGCAAATTAATTATCCAGTTAAATGTAGGTTACTTTCATAGAAGCTATGGTGTTATACAAGTTCTGCAAACAATCAACAAGCAAATGAGCTTTCTTCTATCAGAAAAGGGGACTCAAAGGCTTTAAAAATTCTAAAATATTACAAAAGGAGAGAAATTGTTATACGATCTTATTTAGAAAAATAGCACATCCTAGTCTCATCCCAAGTCAACAAGCTTGTCTAATCAGTCACAAATGAGCTGGAGTATTTTACCTTAGTTTTACATGTCTGTTATCACCAGTCTCCTAAGACATTGTTATCTACAGTGACGGTAGTGTTCCATAAATAATTAGCATTAGGTTATGTTAAATCTGAAGGGAAATGTAAACTAGAATTTGCAATGCTAATGAGGGATTTATTACAGGTATCCACAAAAAACAATCAATAATAACAAAACAAACAAACAAACAAACAAACAAAAAAAAAAAAAAACACCAAAAAATCCCCAAACACCAACTTTGGTACTTTGGCTTGCACAAACTGTTGTAAGCTNAAATTATTTTTTAATTAATGTGTTCAAGGAAATTGCAAAATCTTTATTATAAGCATTTTGGTTGAAAGCTGTTTTGAAGTGGGTTTGGATGACAGTTTTTTAAAAACTTCTGAGTTGTGCAAAAGTCTCACTAACTGTAGCGTAAAGTTTTGGTAACTTTGCATTAGAACAATTAATCACTGAGATGGAAAGAAACTAGTGTATCCATTGGCACACAGATAAATCACACATGATTTCTTTCTAATGTCTAGTCACCAAGAATAATAGAAAACACAGCTGGCAGGAACGTTAGGAGATTATCTACTCCATTTCTATCCTCAAGCCAAAATCAAGTGCACCTTGCCCATGCCTGACAGATACCATGTAACATCCAGTCGTGGTGCTTCCACAGTTTCCCAAAGCAATATGGTCTTTAACGATAGAAAGACTTCCAAGGTATTTCGGCCTTAATCTGCCTTGCTTTAATTTACTTCTTGTCACACACATTCCAGATATGGAAAGCAGTTTATCCCTTTCCTCTCCGCAGCAACCTTTTATATATTCGAAGACCATTATCACATTTAACATGATGCAAACTTTTTCAGCACAGCTGGCCTTCCAGTGCTCAAAAACTGCAAGAAAAATAAGCACAAGTCTACGCTCAGCTCCCAGAAACTGAGCTCCGAATGGAAACTGTGCTTGGAGGAACTCAGGTTTGGAAATCTGCTGCAGCAGAAGAGAAAGGGAAACTTGAAATGGAGTTGGGAATAGTTTTCACGCGCAGAAAGCTGCATTATCCCCTTGTCACAATGAATGTGGAGTGCCCAGTTAAAACACAGCAATATAATATTTATGAGTGGCTCCGATGGGCTTTTGCAAATTTTATGATGCAGTGAAAGATATAGCATGTGCTTTGGAATGTATGTCAGACTTGGACAGATTTCCTAGAGAGTTATGTAACCTCAACCTCTAGCTAAACATCTATACACAAATGAAATTGCTCATCGGTATTTGACTTCTCTGTTGCTGCTCATGGGTGTTCAGCTCCTTGCTTAAGTTCAGAAAGTAGGCATCAGGGCCCGGCATTTTAGTGTACAACATTCTTCACAAGAGGAGCCTCTACTAACCTTATTCCATTGAGAAGCAGAAGTCAGAACACACTTATTTAAAATTCACTGGCTTCTTTCAAAATTGTTATTTGCTTTGTATTTTTATGGGGTTATTTCATGCTTTTTCTTTACTGTTTTTGGTTTGCTTGGTCTGTTTGTTTTTTATCTTACTAAGATTTCCTTAATCCCTTATTGAGTATTACGCATTCACATCGGTGTTCTTTCACAGGGTATGTGTTGGAATAAAAAATTGTAACATGAATAACAATTTGGATTTATATGCAGGGCTGGCCCATCTTCGTCACCTCACTGAGGTCTAAAATAGTATTCATAAGAAATAATGAAACACCTGGGTACTTTGGCTTGCACAAACTGTTGTAAGCTATTTAAGTATCTCTAAAAAGTAGTGGACAGGTCATTCTTATGTTGCTTTGAATTTCACTGCTTTTTCAGACACAAGAGTGTCAAACTATCTTTCTCCACTTCTTTTCTTATCTAGCACTCTTTTTTTTTTTCTTTTTTTTTTTTCTTAATTTATTCAATGTAATTATCTTAACTCCTCGTCCTCCTTGGTCAAATCTTTATGACCTTGGGGTTATCATAGCTCATAGTCCCCATTTCCTTTGGGTGGAAATAGATAAATGGTCACTGATACACAGAGGCAACAGACAATTTAGAAGGAACCAAAAATGGCACAACCTAGTGCTGGATGTTCACATTTTCAATTCAAGGCAACAGTGTATTCTTGCATAAATGTTGTGCTCTGTAGGACTCTGAACCAGCTGAATTCTCAAGACTACTGAAATAACCCAAGAGAGTATCTTGGAGTAAATATGACAGAGCTCTCCTGGATCTGGAGAAGCAAAATTATTTAAAAACACAAACAGACAGTCTTTTGAGGAAGGTCATGAGGCTGGATCCTTTTTTTCAAGACAAAGGCAAGAAGGAGACAACTGGGCAGGAGCTGGACCCTTCTTTCTTTTTTTATTGGCATTGTCATTATTTTTCAGGAAGCTATTTTTATAGCGTTTGGGCACAATTCTATGTCAACACTTAGATGACTCTTCCTTTGAGCTATTTCTCTCCTGATGGGAGATTAAACTGATTTCTGTTACCAAGAAGATAAGTAAGTTCGTCACAACCCGTTCCAAAACATTTTTCCATATGAAGCAGAACAACTATTTATTATTAGTCAGGTAAAATCTGCTGCTCTGCACATTTCAAGTTCTGCATTATTAGGCAGTAAAAACAGCCTGTCACTCAGGCTCAGGATAGCTTATATTTAAACCTAATACATATTATTCTAGGTGATCTAGTTTTGCTATAAATCTTTGCGTGTGTTTTGGAATGTGTGTTCTATGAGTGATGGTTAAAAATGAGAAGAGGATGACTTAACTGGATGATATCCAATCTGTGGGTGGTATTCAGCCAGCATGATTTTTCATAGACAACTCTGCTCAGCGTTACTCACGTTTTGCTTTTCTGTGCGAAAGGTATTCACAAAGAACAATGCTGGCAACATTAACATCTCCAAGTACGCATTTTAATGGGTGTTCCTAATTCCGAGATGATTTTAGAAATGCTTCATAACAATAAGTAGCGAGAAATTTTCATTTGATTTTTAGTATAGCTAAGCTTTCCTTCTGAGCGTGACTTACAGTCAAAGAAATGACAGGAAACTGGCACTATTTTCCAACACAATCTCAGAGCATTTTGACTACGAAGAGATATTTCAAAACAAATCAAATCTTTTCCTTCTGTCTGTCAGCAAATGTGTTTCAGTGGCCTCCCCTTGCTGTTGATGAAAATTATTCAGATTTTCGATACTGCCACTGAGTATTAAGGTTTGCACTGCAAGGTTAATGTTTGTATTACAAGTTGAATTTATTTCTTAGTAGAAATATGACTTAAAAGGAATATAAAACCTCCACATTTTCTTACTAAGAAATCTAGTAAGGCCCCCTTCTGCATATAAAAGTGTCAGTTTTGCAGTGGTTTTATCTCAAGATATCTTGCTCTCAGTCATATATTTTTCCAGCGAGTAGGTTAAAATAGAATGTAGAATGTTACTAGGCTTCTGGATGATTATCGAGTATATAGCACTTTTTATGATCAGCTAGGATATTGCACAAACTAAAAAAATGTAACCCCAGGTCTATAAAGTGTTCTGATTTTGTGTTATGTATCGAAAGCTGGCAGAAACATTTCCTTATTTAGAATCAGTTTTTGTTAAATTATGGACTCAACCGTTCTCTGAAGAGTAATTTGTGTTTCAAAGTCTGCCAGCTTTACATACAGAAGTTACTTTTCCTAAGCAAGAAGGGTGGTCCCGTCTTACTTCTTTTATGGAAACCTAAACAACTTGAAAAGCTTAAAGAGAATTGAGACTGTGGGGCTTTTCTAGTTCAGGGAGTAGGAACACATAAACACTTCAGTTCCTGCAAAGGAGACGATTCTTACGAGCACCCTCTGGTTGCCTCAGTTTCCTACACAAAGTTCTTACAGCTCTCTCACATCAATTCTTACAGTTCTAGGAACCAACCGAAAGAGCGTAGGGATAGAGACATTACACAGCATGGATTCTGCAGAGAAAGAAAGCAAAAAGACGACAAGAGAATAACAAAGGGAGGGGAAGGAGCATGCAAAGAGGAGGAAGGGATGAAACGGCGCAACAGAGCAAGCATCAACGTGCTGATGAGGTTGTCTAGTTTAGAATCAGGACTACTCAGTGTTGAAAGAAAAGGATTGCATCACTTGGTAACATTTGAATAATCGAGATATAAAAGGAAATTGCCAATTTGCACAAGGCTGTGCACCTCAGAGTTCGGGCTCTGGGGTGGTGAGGATCACTGTAGCGGTGTAATATTTAATCTCTATTTGGCTGGTTTTGGCATTGATTAAACAGAAAGCTCAAGTGATGCTCATAGTTCAATCAAAAACATTTGCTCCTTCATGCTTACGTTCCCACTTCTAGCTTCTGCCTCACCTCTCTCAGAACCGATTCCCAGTACTTTTTCCTATATTCTTAGCAGTCAATATCCAACCTCGCTTGAGTTGTCCCAGAAACAATGTCATCTAAATAAACACAAACAAGATGGAAAGAGTTTAAAAGTTTCATCTAACTTCACTTCCAAAGCCAAGAATATCTTTATCTCAGAGTATAAATCACATGCTTAAAATCAATGTATTGGCATTTACTACAGTATCCTATTCAATATAGTTAATCCCAAGGATGATACAACTTAAAAATTCTGCTCAACATAACTTAAGGGGAAAAGTGTGGCACCAGAAATTTTCAAATACCAAAGTTTCCCCTGAGGGCATCAGAAAACCTATAAATGCATCTAGAAAACAAATTAAGGAGAGATTGATTGTATCACCTCTGCTAAACATCATGTTCTGCTCTCTGTCTTCACAGTCCTTTTAGACGCATTTAGCTGTTTGCAGGGTATCTGTAACGTGTTAAAGCAGATGGAAAAAAAAAAAAGATCACGTTCTATAATTGCAGGCAGAATCACCAAAACAATATACTGAACTGACTCCCACTCCTAATATCATGGTGCAATTTGTAGATACCATATGTTCCAAGTGTTGACTGTTTGCTTTAAGTACTCATCACAGGTTCTGGCAATTATAGAGACTATTAACCTCTGCCTTTTTTAAATTGCTCAAACAGATACCTTGATCTACATATTTCCATCCTCAGGAGGAATAGACCATTTTTTGAATCTGTCATTCATTATTAAACTGTCTTTGCGGATCAACATTTAACTACTGCTAAAAACAATGTCTCTAATACTAATAATGGGTCTGTAACCCAGATTCATTAATATTGCATTACATCTTTTCTTACAGGAGCACTTATAATAAATTTTCTCTTATGGATTTTCTGTATTAATAATTTATATCAGACCTTAACGTTTATGCTTTCAGATTGATTGCATCTGTCTACCAGATATACTCTCTTTATTTCATTTTAAAACATGATGTACAATGTTCATTGTTTATGAGCATATTAATAGATCGGTAATTACACTTTCTCAAAGTCACACTGTGCATCCTTTGAGCAGCAAAGAAAATTTTGCGGATCTTGTAGGTTTTGCTCATTTTAGGGAAAGACCAGAACATACATGGCAGCAGTTATCTCTTAACTAATTCATCATTAACTGATGCATTTTTTATGAATAAGATCCTTAAAATGAGTAAAGTCGTAGAGTTCTGACTTCAAAATTCATAATTTAGCATTCATTAAAGTGTGGGGTGGTGTTTTTTTTTCAAGCTTGGCTTATTTTCAATAGCAAAATCTAGAGAGAAAGTAAAGTTTGAAAACCTACTTTCAATTGCTTAAATTTATCTGAGTAGAAACACCTTTAATGGACTGCATGAGGGAGAAAGGACAGAGTTTATTCAGGTACGAGATCCAGAACGGAAAAGAAAACTGAAAATTTTGAGTAATGGAAAAGGCTCTCAGAGATGTAAACAAGAAACTAACTTATACGTACAAGAATGAGAAAGATTATTCATAAAAGAATTTTTACGAGAGGTAAATTGTTAAGATACAGGATCTGATGCTTGTCTCAAAATCATCAGGTTTTGATGATTTCATCACTAAATTTTCAATCATCACTCGGGGGTGATGATATTTTAATCAAATGTAACTGTAATATGTGAAAAGATGTTAAGGAGTCAACAAGTAAATAAATAGCTGGACTAAATGACAGAGGAAACAGACGGAAAAAAATATCAAACCAGGTTATTTAACGCATTAACAGAATGCTTTCAGTATAGTATTTAATTCAATTTTCTCTTTTCAGAAGAAAAAAACAACCCAAAGAATCGTGTTTAAAGAGATAAATGAGATTAAGCAGACGTACTTTAACTAGGTGCTCTTATCCCAGTGTTCTGGACGGAATGAAAGAGACCACACAGTTTACAGCTCTACAGAGCTGACACTTGGCCAAGAAATCAAGTCCTAAAACAAAACAGAAAGTGGAAAACATAATCCTGTCTCTATCCAACTATCCTGGAGTACTTTAGAAGCCCTGCTAACTGCAGAAGAATTCCTTATTGGTATGTGAGGAGTTAGTATGCTTTCCATCCACCCTGATAAATTTGTTTATTAGATATGTTTTTCTTCTTCAGTAGGACTGGGTTACATGTGGCACTTCCCCCTCCCCACCCGCGCCCCCTCCAATTACTGGAATATTCTGTAGTATTTCATGAATACTGAAGCAAAATTCTCCATATGGAATAGGGGAATCGTTCCACACTTGTGTTTGTTAGGACTGGAAATGCCATTTCAAGTATGTGCTATAACATTTACAGCACAATCAAGATTTATTAAAACTACTCCACAGAGCACTATTGTAAAGAATTTATGAACTGTAAAACTGCTATAAAGGTCACTTGAGATGCAAAAGTTTAATTTGGAGTATCATGTTATGGTGTAGTACTGCTAAACTTAATGCTTGTTTAAACAAATGGCTTGAGGGTATTTGTCTCAGAATGCAGGGTTTATTAACTTCAGTAAAACAACTTTATATTATCTTCTTTTTTTTTTCCTCTTAGCTTTGATTTTTAAAGGTTTGTTCACCTTTTTATGTCCACTAATCTATTACTTTCCTTCTGTGAAGATGAGCGTGAAGAAGGACAAGAAAGAAATGTTTTTCTTTTAATTTTGTAGTGTGTAATAGCAATGTGCACAGTTCCATTGCTTATCATTGTTTCGAGGCTTAATATACTATTTCATGACATTTGCTTTCTTTAATCATCATCTGCAAAGACTTAGAAAACATTTAACTGTCATCTGGAAATAGAGGGGTGGTTTCATAAATAATTAGTAAAATATAGGTTAATAGAGTCATTCATATCTGTGGATAATAATGTAGAAATGCATACAAATTCCACTGGATGAAGAGGAAATTCATTTGCTGAAAACAAATAATATTCACTCAAGTTTCAAAGGCAAAATTTATCTTCCTCCCACCAACTTCTGTACTATTTCTACAACCCACGATTGAATCGGTCATCCCATCACATGGGTCAGTCTTTGTGAACCTGCAGAGCTCAATTTAAGTCCAAAGTAAGCATTAAAAAGATGTTCAGACTATTCAGACTGAAAGTCATTCTTGTGGATCTCAAACATTTTTGGAGAAACCCCTTGCTCATATACTTAAAGGCAGGCAGAGAATGTCTTTAAACTACCAGGAAGCTGCACATGCCAAAAACCTGCAAATTTGTAAATGGGAAACATTTATTATTTGCCAGCAATAATTGTTTCCTGTTAAAATTGGCAAGGGTGATTAATTGCTTTCTCTTAGCTTTTTTTTTTGAGGATTTAGGAAATTAACAGAGGGAAGCTGTAATTGGTAATCCCACCTACCTTAACAAATAGCTACAGCTGGTCCCTTATACAAGCAGTTATGAAAAGAGCTGATTTCATGTCGCTTCATGAAAAGGCATAAAAGTATTTGCATGTCGATAGCACCAGACAACGTATCTAAAGATCTTTGAAACAGTTTGTCTTTCAGCATAACGGCTGCAAAACGTAGAGGCAAGTGCGTTAGGATCATCATCATCATAACAAAAATGCCAACAACCAGCAATAACAAATAATAAATAACAAATAAGGGGTTTTTCTCTCAGAAAACTTCAGAAAACTTTGCATTTTGAATTTTTTTTTTTTTTCAGGGTATTTGCACAGATTCTACCGTGGCCTTTATCTACCAGATGAACAAAGGTTTGATTCCTAGTTTTCTTCAAGATGAAAATATTTTTGCTGTGTTATGCCTCAGGCATATGGAAAAAAAAAAAAAAACATCTCCAGACTGAGGAACGTTAGGAGCAGACATTTAAAACAAATAGTAATAAAATTGCTAACATTTTTTGATGTTAAAGAAAAAGTGGAAAGATTCATTATCTATTTCTTGGAATGCATGCCTTATCAAGCAGATCCTTTGCCAGGAAGTTCTGCTACAGTTTATAAAAAATTAGCTACTTGAAATGGCGGAAAAAGTGGCTGCTTCAAAGTGATGAGCTTGCTTTTTTCTTCTCTGAGACACTCAAAAAATCAAGGCTGAATTAGGCAGAACATCCCTGAAGCAAAGGTTGGAGAGGCGTACCCTTTCCCAATACATCCGAGGAAGGACTAGCTCCCAAACCAATTCAATGAAATGTTTCACGAAGCAAGGCAAAACTTTCGCTCAAAGTAACAAAACAAGCTACTGGATTATTTTATTCATTTATTATTATTTTTTACACCCTAGGCTGCTGGAGTGTCGTGGTGGGTGGAGAGGAAGAAAACAACACAGGCCTGTAAAATGGAGATGGAAAAAGGGATGCTGCTAGTGAAGGTCACACGGCGTCTGCTAGAATAGACTTAGGCCCGTGGTCAGCTTTTCTTATCAGTGTTTAATTAGAGGAAATGAAGTCATCTAAAATGCTCATGAGGAAGAGACATATTGCCACATCTTTTCCCAAAAAAAAAAAAAATAGGAAGGGGCTTAGACTTATGAAAACATTGTTGATTTTAAAAATAGACGGCAACTGGTGTTATCTGCCGTTGATTCTCCGCCAATGTGAAGCTCCAAAGTCAGACGTGCTTCCCCCCCACTTTCAGTACAACAAATTGCCTGTGGTTGTCGATGTATTTCTTCGAGTGTTAAATTAACAAACCAGCTCCAGAAGCTGTCAGCAAGGAATGCTCCTGCGTGTTCATTTTCAGCCTGAGACAACATTCACCCCGCAGACTCAGCACTCTGCCTAGGTCAGATCTTCTGGTTTTGACGGGACCGTATTCAAAATAAGGGTATTTACAAGAAAAAGAGGGGTCGGTTTGTTTGATTTTTTTTTTTTTTATCTTGACATAGCAAGTACAAATAAATAAGCATGCACTGCCATGAAATATTTAATCAGAGCCATAGGAAAAAGTAATTTCCTGAGGTCTCTGAGCAGATAGTTTTAAATATATTCTGCCAACCCTTTGATAAAACTTTCATTTAAATTCCAAGTTACCCAAGGAAGCTATTTAGAGTTTTGAACAGTATTTTACATTTCAAGGGGAAAAATATGTTTGTGTTTACTTATGAACTACATACTCAATTCTCACACTCGGATAGTATTTTTATGACTAAAAGACCTCACGTATCTATTTCTTTGTGTATCTGCATTTCAGCTGGAAAACTTTGTCTTACCCGTCAGCACACTGACAAACATGCCTTCGTGATACACACATGAATTTTGTGCTGCTTTACTGTGGTATTTGTTCTACATGACTAGCCATAAGTATCTCTTAGACTCACCACAAAAGCCATCGAGAAGTAAATATTAACATTTAAGCTATTAGCCTAAGGAAAATGTGCACTTTTGCAAATAAGGAACCAGTACTTAAGATAAAGCATCACGACAAGTCATGCATTAAACATTTTTAATAGCGCTGTGTACATAGAATAGCGCTGGGTTTTATCACATCGTTTTATAGAATGTGCAGAGGTCACATACGAAGTAGTTTACAGGGAGACCGGGCTGTAGGCTAAGCACAGGGCTACGAAGCGGTTTGAAGTGAAACCGCACAAGGCCAAGTGGAGCAGATTATGGAGAAGTTTTATGGATATAACCCAGGGAGGTAAGATTCCTCATGTTGGAGCCTCTTTTCTACAAGACCTACCCAGATCTTGCGGTACAGAAGGCAAAGACTCAGGATTTAATGGTGCCCATTGATGGGATTAGGATAAATTTGAAGGCAGAGGCAGAAATTCACAGGATGCTAAAACAGTAACCAAGTAGGACGGTAAAGAAGCACGAACTAAAGAAGTAGGACAGCATTAGTTCACGAAAATAGGTTGCCAGTAGGAGGCTATGATCAACGAAGGGGAGCAGATTGGGAAAGACAAGAACGCGAAAGAGGCTTCGGAGCTTTGAGGAAACAGATTGTTAATGCCAGTAAGAGTGTCTGTAGGTACTGCAGGATGTCAGCAAGAGGAGGCTGAAGGGGGATGTCAGCAAGAGGAGGCTGAAGGGGAATTAGCAGTGAAGAAGCTTAGCCTACAGAACCAACTACAGTCAAAATGGTCATTGCTGAGGACAGAAAGAAGTGAGGGTGCTGGATGCAAGACAGAGATCTCAAACAGTTCTTTGAAAGTGTCTGCCTGGTATGATGTGCTGTGATAGCAAAGAAGAAGAGGAAATAGATGCTGGAGGAAACTAAAAAAAAAAAAACTAAAAAGAAAAAATGAGCAAAAGTGAAGCATTGGTACATTCTTAAATCTGCTGCACTTTTGTATCCTCAATAATGACGACGGACAGAAGTCCACATAATCAAGAACCACATAAAGAGCTTAAGGGAAATAACTATTCATAACTTTTCATACCCCAGGATGTGAAGAGTCACTAAAAAAATTATTAGACTCTGAGTTTAAAACAAAAAGGAGGTACTTTTAATATAGCAAATAATGGCACATTCTGATCTCCACAGGAAATTATGGAGGCCTGAAACATAAGTAGGTTCAGAAAATGTTCAGAGACATTCACAGAAGAAAAGTTTTTCAAGGTCTGTTAAACACAGCGCTACACCTTACAGCTCTAGACCCCAGATTCAAGGGAACTAGTGCAGTATTTGGGAGAAATTTCACCATGTTTCTCCATTGTTGTATGTTCTCCAGTATCTGCTTGGAGTCACTAAGCCAAACAGGACACAGTGATTGATTTATGTTTCCCTCTATCTCTCTCTTTTCTGCAAACACAAACACAGGCACACACAGAATGCAAGTCTTGAAGCTGTAAAGGAAGATTAAAGTAATATCTGGAAGAACATGTCCCATTCAGAAGAATAAACAGGTTCTACACCATGTAGAGTGACTTTTATCAAACGTTCACTTTGCATGTTTAACAAAAGCTGTCTTTATTTTAAGAATGCAATAATTGCCAAAGATCTTCAAAGTGCAGAATCACAAACACTGAGTCCTGCTGAATCTGTCACAGGCACTCTTGGGAAGACCCAACCTAAGAACAGGAGAATGATGATATTCTATTCCAGGAAAAGCAAATATATGCTGCCTCACATATGCAGAATGTGAAAGATCAAAAATGCACTTAGCTCCATAAATGAGCTCTTCATGTAATCATTCACACCAAGGTACGTATAAATTACAATGAAGTTCAATGACTCCAAAATTTATGTGTCACTGTCAGGCAATCGTAAGAATACTTTGGCAAACACATTCAGGTTAAAAGACAGTGAAATAGTATAGAAAGAATATTTGAAGCATTCCAGAATCTTGTACCTATTCTAATTTAATTATTCCAAATGTGGCTTTCTTAAGAAGGGAGAGTGGACAAAATAAGAGAGCTGAGGACAAAAGTTGATGAAAAGGTGACCAGTAGGTAAAATCAAAGGAACTGAAGGAAGCTGGAGCCTCCAACTACTGAAATCTGTAGGGAAAACTCCTGTTGATAGATCATCCTTCACCAATAGAAATTAAGGACAACTTCTATTTTAGTGCAAAACCAGTCCCTTTTTTAAATCATCATGGTTCCAAGTACACTTAAGTTGAAATGAGATTAAAGTGTGTGTGTTTATATATGTGTGTATGCATATATGTACACAGAAAGGAGGGGGTGGTTTGTGTGTGTACATAGGGATTATTCTTTGTCCAAAAAGAATCATTTTTCTATTCAATGCCCTCCACTCACCACTTCCTTTTTCTTTCTTTTCATTAAAGCCACTGGTATGTAAAGTGAAGATAATCCTTAAAAAAACACGTCTAAAAGGTCTCTGCTAATTGCAGAGAAAGATGTGGGTCAAAGAATAGGATGGGAAGATGAAGGCAATCCATGGTTCATGTGAGAACTCAGTTATTTAAATAACTATGTGTAGAGGAAAGCTAAACCCTTGTTAGCATTATTGCAGCTTTGTTATTTTTTAGCACAGAAATATGTTGAGCTTTTAGAAATAGTCGGCCAGGCTTCTGTTTCAACTCCTATTGTAGCTGTGCCTAATAGGTATGAAAAAGGATATTATTCTGGTTTGATTTTTGTATTTTGACACAGAATATTTTTATTACCATTAATTATTTCTGACCAGTTTTGTTTTAATAGTTGATGCACGTTATTAATCAACTCCTTTTCATGTATCACTAAAGTAGACCAAGCTCACTGTCACTTATGCAAGATCAGAGGAAGTACACTGCTCTTAATCCATGTTATGGACCACTACTTTAAAAAGCATTCCATGTCTAGTGCCCTCAGAGCAAAGCCAAGAGTAACCACAACAAATACATAATTTACAAGAGATATATGCAATTCACAATAGCAACAAAAGAAGAGGAACTGGGGTAATAAAAACCTTGCAGGCACAGAAAGAGCCATTTTCATGTTCAGTTTTGTATCAACATCCTAAAACCAAATACTGATGAGAGATATTCCCAGGAAAACATGTAATCAGCTTCGAATCAGTCATTAAGGAAATATGTAATTTCTCCAATGTGTCTTTGTTTAAACTATTCAAATTTTTTTGTCACATATTATTTCTTCCTTACATTTCCCTATAAGTGTGTTGTGTATGTTTATATGCATAATTTTCACATTCTTCAGTTCTATGTGTTCCATAATATTTGAAGTATATTGTTGTATTTTTCATCCTCTGTGGCCATAAATACCTCGGAAAGAAAGTGGCTGAGTACAGAAACCGAACCAGGCTGTTCTGCTCCACTCGTATCCACATGGATGAATGTAATGCTCCTGCATTATATACTGACAAAAGTAAGGCTTTAGATGATTTAATGTGGATTGTCATTTAAGACAAAAATTATTTAATTTTGCTGTATGACCTGTGCAAATGCCAGAACTGATCTTTTTAATTAATTTTCTTGCGAGTTAGGATCCACGATCCATTATGCATTACACTTGCATAATGATCTTCTGTAACCTCCTTACACACATCTAGTGCAATGTGTATTTTTGTTTCTAAAGGCTTTTCTCTTTCAGTGGAGGCATACAGCTTATTATTCAAAAGCAATGAATGTAAAGAAATATTCTGGGACAAGTGCAATAAAAGGCAAAAAGTAGTTACTGTTGCAAAACTTTTGTTCAACAGCACACACTTTTAAATTGTGGCTTTGCAAAATTCTAAGAGCTAAAACAGAATAGAACTTTAATCACAGATCCACACATACATTGTTTCAGACCTCACTCTCTGAATACAGAAGCATTGTTACTTGCAAACCACCATAAATCTCTTTATGGAAAATGGCTGGAAGATAAATTAATATCCATGTCAAAACTACATGTTGGCAGGGCCTCTGGCTGTTCTGAAGCAGCTGAAAAAGCGCCTCAGTTGCTAAATTTCTTCAACAGAAGAACAAAGTATAAGTTGATTTCTGTCTGGGTGTAATGGTAGTTGGAGTAAAGACTTAAAGATGTACTTCAATAATTACTGACAAATCATAGTCTAATTACAGTAGATTTCTTTAATTGCAGTGTGGTTTGGAGCTTTTCTCCCTTCAGACCTGACATACACCAATAAAATAAGTAGAGTTAACAAATGAACACCCTTACCTCTATGTAAGAATAAGATCCAGCTTTAAAAGTCCATGTTCTTGAAATCCCCCTCTTTTTTTTTGCCCAGACTGCTGGCTGAGTCCACAGATTTCTTACTAAAATCCATCATTTGCTGACTGTTTTCTATCCCTGATGTCCACTGTTTTATTTTAAAATTGTTTCTTCTTTCATAGTCCATTTTCTACCTTTTAATTTTCCTTCCTTCTTATTTGTGACAGAAAAAATGAACTTGAGAAATAAATGTTTGCCTGAGGAAAGAAATCAATCTCAAATATTTTTCCTTTGCTTCTTTAAGATGGAGTATCTAACAATAGTAACAAACTCTACATAAGAAGCTGGTCTCTTAAACTGTCCCAGGACACAAACATCTCTCCTGCCTTCGCTGCCTTTAGTGTACTCAATAATTCAGCCTGGATATTGCAAGATTTGCTGCTATGAGTTGCCATCATACATAGAGATAAACCAAACAGTTTTCAGCCAAAGAGCTAAACATCCACTTACCTTCTGTTTTGTTGTTTGTTTGTTTTTTTAATAATTAGATGAAAAATTTAATAATGTCCAATTAAGAATTCAAACACATATAGGTAAAGGATACAAACACACAGGGCCAAAGTCAGTAGATCATAGCATCATAGAATAATTAGAGTTGGAAGGGACCTTAAAGATCATTGACTTCCAACCCTCCTGCCATGAGCAGGGACACCTCCCACCAGACCAGGTTGCTTCAAGCCCCATCCAGCCTGGCCTTGAACCCCTCCAGGGATGGGGCAGCCACAGCTTCTNTTTACACAGAAATTATGAGGCAAAAAATTGCCCCAAGGAATTTAGGAAGAAAAGAGATTCTGACCTGAGGGACAGAAACCCACTGGCTTCAATATTATTTTTTTTTAAAGTGGGATCCAAGTTTGTTCTTGAGCTGATCACTATAAATCTCAGATGTGCTCTGATAACCTAACTACACATGCACTAGAGAGATGCAGATAATGGGAAAGGGCCTATTCTTTTTGGTTGAGCTACGCAATAATTGTAGACAGCAATTGTATTACAAGTATTTCATACTATAAAGCAAATAAATAAAAATATTCAGCATAAGCAGCATCAGGTGGCAACTTTTTCTTATTGGTTGCTTTGTTTTGTTTTGCTTTCTTAGTGAGAGTTTTCCCAAACACTTTCTACCCTTAATCTTTGGCCTGGAAAATCCCAATGTTTTTATTGAAATAGTAATGAATTTGAACCATCACCAATGTTAGTACAGATTTCAGAGGTAGGCCACAGGCAAGACAAAGATGGAAGGACAAGACTCCTAACATGTTCAGCAGTGCTGAAATGAATAATATAAGGAAAGGAAAATGCAGAAAGATGGAGACTGTCAGAGCAAGCATCTCCCATTTTCCTCTGCATTTGCCATGACTCAGGCCATAGAGATGGAGGCAGCAGTGCCTCAAGTATTGTGCAATGAAGAGGAGTGTTTACTTTATTTATTTATGCAATCTCCTCTTCAATTTCCCATTCTAGAATTTGTTTAGCCAAAGACCATGAAATCTATTGTTTTCTTACAAGTGCAAGAGCAAAAAGACTGAGTCTCTGAAAAGCCTTTTCTAGCAAATGCAGGCACGGAGCTGCTCTGCAATGTACAAATCTTAAGTATTAATATTGATGGACCTAGAATATCATATAATTTTGCCATATAGCTGAGAGTCAGATATTGCAATTCTTAGAGAAATAAGACTCCCATTGACATCCATAGAGTTTTGCTTGAGGTTATAATGCAAGATCAGGCTCTAAATCACAACGCAGCTGTCAGACTGAGACAGAAACACTTTCAACACATCACTTCTTGCTCGCTATATTTCAAAAACAGTGGGTCTCACCCACCTGCTGTTTAGCAGTTTTATTTAAGTAAATGCAAACATAACTGATTGAGACATCTGTGTCATTCCATGTCCAGAATTAAGTAGCACGGGGTACAAATATGGCATAATGTTCAATAATGTTCTTTAATCACTTTATTTTCTTTGTAGGCAGGTTTTGTAGCCTCTCCAGCAAAGATAATGAAAGAGGCTTGTATTTCAAAATTAATCTTCTGATGATGTTTTAAATATCTTAACAGAGTTTACATAATAAAAAAAAAATACCCGGGCTTTTTCTACTTTCTTCTCTTTATACTGTGTATCTCTTTTTGTGCGCCTTTTGTCTTGGAAGTGCAATTGAAGAAGGAAGTGAAAGTGCAATTAAATTAATAGAAAACCTAAACATTAGAAACAATACAAAAAAAATTGAAAAGAGATGACACTGAACCGCATTGATGATGGCACAGTTATTAATACAGCATGAGTACTTACAGAACAGTACATTAGGTTCTCAGGATGGAAGACCTCTCCTATGAGGACAGGATGAGGGAGCT